>JAADVQ010000267.1:0-18437 GCA_023335835.1 Elongisporangium senticosum
GTATGAGACCTCCTTTGTGAGTCAGGATTTGGACCACTTGATAGCTCTACGCTGTTCATACGTTGCTACCGATCCAAACGAACAACCATAAGGGGAACGCAACGTGAGGGTTTGGCTACAAACATCTCTGTTATACTCAGTCCTGACCCCGGGACTAATTCTAGCTACGGCGCCTGAGTCTTCCTTCCCAGGAAACCCCGGGTCGGGCATTGATCGTGAACAACAGAGTGCTGCAAGCCCAATGTCCTCTCGCAAAGGGTCTGAACGATCCATCCAGTCAACCTTCGAGTTCGGCCACGGTTCCGACTCCGAAGCTACAAGCGAAACCCAGGTTTCCCGCGATGCCGATCAGGACGCAGAGTCTGCTTCTTCTATTCCAAGCTCCGGTGATCGACGCTTCGGACTCCAAGATTACCAGCGAATCCGAGATAATGTCTCGGAGTACTGTCATCAGTACCGAGCGACGTCGCTTTCAGCCTGGACCGAGAACGTCCTTTCCAAGATTCAGTCTCAAGCAGCGAAAGCTACGGTCACTACGCTCTGACGCCAGGATACGCTTCTGCATTGGTTATCGGACCAATCTACGAAGGGTCGGCACCAAGCTCAAGCCAACCTCATCTCCCAAGCTCCATCGGTGGATCTGCCCAGTCAGCATATTCAAGCGACTCCGGTTACGCAGGGGCGTCTTCCGAACACGCGTCGACGAGTACGCAGGACATCAGGAATCACCATTCCCCAGTGTCTAGCGTCTCAAGTCATGCCTGGCCAGCCAAAGTGTTCGGACAATCATCCCCGAGCTCGATATCCTATGGCGGAAGCTACCAAGCTGACAACGAAGCGACCTCGGTGTCTCAACAGTCAGGACGCAGCCACTCCGTGGAAAATCCTGAGTTCAGCCGTCAGCCGCAGTATCAGCAGAGGCAGGCGAGCTCAAGCCCGATCACGTTCGGGTCTGAAGCCTCAAGTGCCAGTGTGATGCATCATGACGACAGTGCGACTATCCGAGGCCGCGATGCTGGGGTCAGGAGCGCGGCTGATATGTCTGTCGATTACCGACACCAAGACTCCAGCCGGGCCAGCTCTTCCGTCCGTGACGAGAGTATCATAACAGACGACGATCGCCAGACTCAGTACGACACGGAAATGTGGTCTCGACCAAGTCGTGGTGGCTCGTCTCATGGTGGACATCAGTCAGTGACGTCTGACGTAACCATGGGGACGATTTAGACGCGGCCCGTCGGCAATCGGTCAGGCAGGATGGAATCCATCGCCGAAGGGTCACAAGATGACCAAGATGTGTCAAATGAGCGTATATAGCACGGTTACTCAAGATATCGCTCAAAGTCTCGAAGCTGAGAGTCGCATGAGGAAGAAGAAGAAGTCTGCCCGACTCCGAGAACTCGAAGAGAACCCTCAACGAATGGAAGCTGCCCGCGCAGCCGAGTCTATGAACGTCGGGAGCGCACAAGGAATGCCTATGAGTCAAGAACAGATGAATTTCCCGACTCAGGCTCAGCACCCGCCGCTCCCTCAGTTTTCGGTCCAACGACCGGCGTTGTCAGGATACCAGGTGATACAACACCCAGGAGCAACCCCAGCAGCCTTTACGTACCGAGGAGGACCTCCTCCTGGTTGGGCTGGGGCGAGATCAATCCCGAGTCTCCCGGGTTTTGCTTTCCAGCCTGACCTCCGACACCCGCATGGGGGATATTATGTCCCTACGTCTAGTCCCGACTGGACTCGCCAGTATCAAGCTCAGATGCCCGCGATGTTGCCGCCCCAACTTGTCCAACCCACTCTGACTCAACATCCGAGTCAAGTACCGGTGCGGACAAGGGTACCCGGCCATGATGCCACAGCAATCAGTCGCGAACCGCCCGGAGCCCACTAGCCAGGGACATCAGCGTATCGAACGACCAGCGGTAATTAACTCAAGTCAGGCTGTCCAGACCCCAGCAAAGAAAGTCATGAAGAAGAAGAGCAGCCTTTGCTCCAAAGAGGCGGCTCCTCCTCCTCCTCAGTTGCCATCGCCTGAAATACGATCGATCCCAACTGTAAAACACACCAAACCAGAGTTGGGAGCCTAGAACAAGGCGATGATGCACGCTCTCACGATGAAATGGGCTACTGGGAACCTAGGAGTCAGGACTCCTCGAGATTTCCTAGCACCAAAGTTCGAGCCTTGGGAAGTTATCGCCTACGAAGCTGACCAGTATCATACGAGTCAACTCTTGACCTGTACAAAGTCATTGTTGTCAAGATTGAACGCAAGACGGACTCAAAATCCCAAAACGATTGGTCACGATTTGATGGAAATACCGGCGTCGATGCTGATTGCCCCAGAACCAGTAGTCCTGATTCAAGAAGTGCTGTTCCAGCCAGGATATGAAGTGGTGAATTTGTTACATGTGTGGAGAAATGACCCATTCCTGAATGTGAGGCTGACTGAAGAAATTCAAGATGATGCCTCTAAGTTGATGGGCAGTCTGTTTCGAGATTAGTCTGCGTGGGGAATGGCAGTGATCGCCGCCACAAAACGGCTCCAGTTCGCCTCCAAGCCAGCTGCCTCCCCAGTCGGGGCCCTAAAGAACCCTCCGACTGAGTCACCGGAATTAGCGTCAGTCCACTCGGGCTTTGACTCAGTCTTGACCAAGGCTCAAACGGCCCAGGTCATGATGGGTCAGGCTAACGCCGCCAAGATAACTGCTCCCGTCTTACCAGACAGGAATCAGACCGACGAACCCAGAGGAGAATTCAATCCTAGGTTGTTCGATATGTCAGCATATTACGCTCATCCAGCTCTCGGATGGAAGGACCCGACTCCTCGTGAACCTGAGCGTCCAAACATGCAACGAGAAACTGGCGGACGAGATGATCCCGAGTCATCCCGGTCAATGGTGTTCAGGATTTTCATTCCTCATACGATGGTCCAACCATTTACCGGTCACCTCGGCCCGGATGAATCGATGGAATGACTCGATGTATTTCAGTATGTATCCAGCAGTGATGAATGGTCCAATCATGACAAGTGTGTGAATTTTGGTTTGTATATGCGCAAGGTTGCTAGATCCTGGTATAAACAGCTCAATCTTGGGTTGCAAAACAGTTGAAAGTCTCTCTTGAGGTCTTTCCAAGTTGAATTCTGTGTCCACCGTGACTCACCTTTAGAAAGGTATCACCTGCTTCATCAACGTTCGGATGAAACTCCGCGACAATATCTGTGGCGTCTCACTGCCGCGGCCAAGAAGGCAGAACTCAAGCATGGCGGAGACGGAGTCAAGGATCATATCCTTCGATTTATCCGGACTCTTAACGATCCAGGAACCAAGACCAGCATCATGGGAAAATCATTCCGGAGTGTGGAAGAACTTCAGCAAACTCTAAAGCTTTATGAGGAACAGCAAGTCGCTCCTCGCGTCCGGGAAGACCTGCGACAGCGTGGCTCGACGCACCATCCGTCTGCGTCGCCCGGAAAAGCTTACTGAACCCAAGGAACTCAGGATTACGCGAGTGAGGACTCCAGCTCAGAAGGGAACCAGACCCCCCGATGCAACGAGTCAGGATCCCGGATCACTCGCGCCAAAGTGACGCAGATCCTGAATTGAACCAGTTTCTATATGACGAAGATGGGACCGTTTACCAGGTTAACACTCGGAATCTGACTAAGACTCCGTTTCAGCAAACTCAATGGGCACCTAGACAAGATAGTCGTCAAACGCCAGCACTACAGTAGTGTCGCCTAGCGGTTCATTCCCGACTTCCGCGCCCCAACCACCTACGCCGACCCCAGCGCATTTGAGCTGTCATGCCTGCGGACAATTGGGGCATTTTGCCAACGAATGTCGGGACAAACTGCAATGTACGCTATGCAAAGGGACCGGACACTCCGCTGAATAGTGCAACCGCAGATGCCGCGCGTGTCAGAAGCTACATGCCTATGGAAAGTGTGAGCTGAACCAAACTCTCGAAGCTTTGAAGACCTGGTACGGCAGTCAGACGGGGGACGTGAATCTCCCGACTCAAGTGGTCCAGCAATTGAAGACTATGCATATACATATAAACTAGAAAGCTCGCCGGTTTTGAACCCGGTACGTGTCGAGCAATCTAGTCAAACGTTATGTGCAATTGCATATGTCGGAAACAACCAATCCTCTGGTAACCAAGATAATACAGCTGTGTTGTTTCATGGAATCACTCCTGAGTCCGCGTCGCCATATTTGGTTCATCCCGACCAAGATTCCCCAGTCTTCACGGAGTTTCGACTCAAGCCAAGAGAACGACGTGGTTGGTGGTCCCAACAACTCCACCAAGCGGACAACCAGTCCATTGCAATGGTGAGAGGGTCAATTTGTAATCGTCGAGTCAGTATCTTGCTTGATTCCGGATCGACTACAAGCATCCTCAGTTTAAACTTAGCACGTAAGTTGAAACTCAAGCTAGCTAGTCAAGACCGACTCAAGGTCTCCGGAATCGTTGGAATGACGACGTATATAACGCCGTTAGCCCGTCAAGACCACACTGGGCCTCCATGTTGTGTATTACATGATCATTTGGGTCGGAAATATTGGCGAAGGAATTGGACTTTATGACCTCAGCCGGAGTACGCCTGTGTGCTTTCGACGAGAATGTCCTCCTCCCGAACGAGGAACGCATTCCGCTCGTCGGGACTAAGCTGGACTCCTCGAGTAGTTGGCACGAATATCAGGTGAAGCCAGACGATCTCACATTCCTGCGAGTTGGCGACCAAGTCTGTACTCCCATCCCGGTGTCCCGACCAAACAAGCTGGAAATGGAATTAAGGGTCACGCGTGGAGATCAATGGGTGACTCAAGTGATATGGCTATCAACATCTCTGGTCAGGAAGTCACTCTCTCGGCATTAACCGTTCTTGGTTTCCTGGTCGAACCTGGGCATATCTCGACCAAAAGACACTATGTCAGGCCGGGATCAGTCAAGTACTCGGAATGAACGCAGCTCGCTTATGAATCTGAACCGTCGAAGATGTTTCGAGAACGTCAGGAACGCGAGGACGATGCTTTCAACGCATTGCTCCCGCCTGCCGTATACCGACCCACATACTCCATACCGACCAAGATTCTGACACGACCTCGTGTCACCTTCGATGATCGCCCGACCTATTGGCCTCCCCAGGATGACTCAGTTTTATTGGGTCTGGGGGGGGGGGGGAGTCTGGTGAAGAGGAGTCCCAAGAGAAAGATCCTGAGCTTGTCAAACTCAAACCGAGTCCACCTCCGGAGACTATACGGGAATCCAAGATTGAACATGACTCCAAGTCTGCAACAGCCCAAGTGAATACTGAGTCAGGAATGAACGATGAGACTGACAACTTCGATGCTGTCCAAGCCCCGCCAGTGGTCCCAGGCCAGGACCGACTAACAATGACTTATCGCGCGGTGCTGATCAACGATGTTCCTGACTCAACGACAGCATCTCCAAGTCGGGAAGGATGCGTGTACTATCATGAGGGAGAAGACCAAGCGCTGCTGCACAACTTGCGAAGTCAGCTTGCTGTCTTATCCGACATGAGTGAACTGGAACCTCCTCTAGACCTGAGCACTGCGGACGTAGGCGAACCCGAGAATACCCCATCCGAAATTGAGCGAGTACGCGAAATCCAGAAGACCCATGATTCTGCATTCCTGGGTAATGGAAACGCACTGCCTGCTCCGGCCAGGGGCGTAGTATGTGACCTAGATGTGGGAGATGCCAAGCCAATCGCGCAGAGGGCCAGGAAAATCCTTCCTCACTTGCTTCCCAAGGTGTATGAATTGCTGAAACGTCTCCTAGACTCAGAATTGATCGAACACTCGAAGTCCGAATGGGCCTCCCCGATTGTGGTTGTGATGAAAAAGATTGATGAAGATATCCAACTGTGCATTGACTATCGACAAATGAATAACCTGATCAATCTCATGAATTACCCGTTGTCATTGATTGACGAACTGATTGAAAACTTTGACGCGGCCATGTGGTTCCTGAGTCTGGACTTGGCCAGCGGATTCTGGGCAATCCTGATGACATACCGAGCAAAATTCATTAGCGCTTTCATCTGTCCATTGGGACACTTTCAATGGGTCAGGATGCCTTTCGGACTCAAGAATGCACCACTGATTTACCAGGAAGTCATTGACAACTGTCTTTGGGGATTCGTTCTCCTCCCTCCAGGCGAGGAAATCAAAGTTGAACCCGAAGTACTTCTGCACCTAGGTATCGATCCCGATGAAGTCATGCGGAAAGCTGAAGAGCCAGTCATCGTGACTAAAGCCACCGAGAACCAAGCTCCTGACTCAGTCACAGTGTTCGACATTGGACTCCCGCCACCAAGTCAGATGGGCCCCGTCCTAGACCGAAGTTCCTATGTTGATGACATTGCCTACGGTTCCCCGTCTTGGGAAAACCTCTGTCAGACGTTGAACAAACTCTTGTATCGACTTCGATATTGGAGAATATCAGTCAGTTTGCTGAAGAGTTCATTCGGGAAAAAGTCTATCCAGTATCGGTCGCACGAAATCGACAGGGGCGGCATTCGAGCAACCCCGAAAGTACTCAAGAAGCTGGATTCCATGACATTCCCAACTACGTTGAAAGGAGTGCAGTCGTTCCTGGGAAGTCTCAACTACTACCACAAGTTTATTGAAGATTTCTCAATAATCACCACAGTCCTATACGAGCAAACTGACTACCAAGTTAGGAACGGCCAAAATCTGGACAAGGCGCGTCAGGCATTTGAACTATTGAAGTTGAAGATCGTGCAAACCCTATTCTGAAGCATCCGAATCGTGAAAAACCGTTCGTTGTCATCTTACATGCCAACCCCTGGGCTATCAGCGCAGTGCTGGGTCAGGAATTCGATGAAATCATTCATCCGGTCCGTTTTACAGGCCGAACCCTGCATGATGCTGAAACTCGATATTACATCGCAGAGAAAGAAGTACTCGCGCTCCTCCGAGTCCTCTCAACCTTCTACACCATCGTGAAAGGTCAGGAACTCAAGGTATACATTCGATACTCGACTCTGAGATGGCTTTACACGTCCAAGTCGCTGACCGGACGATGCTTACAATGGGCTACGCTGCTATCACCCTGGACCATGAGTGTTCACCAGATGGAGAACGATCAGGATGGGCTCGCCCAATTACTTTCCACTAGTATAACCCCTCGGGAAAACTAGATGTAATTGCAGCGAGCCTGGTCCCGAACAAGAGCCAAGGAATCCGGGGCCATCGCCAGGAAATATCGTTAAACACCTGGGTACTGACCCTTCTGAGACCCGCAACTGTGCGACATTCAGATATCAACGCTTTCATTGGATGATATTCGAGATATCAGGCAAACGGGTCATAACCCAATATTCTCATTATGATTGGCTGAAATATATTAAAAAGAAAGAAGGATTCACCCTCTCGGCCAGTCGCGAAACGAAGCCCACTCAAACAAGCGACAGCGAAGTAATGAAGAGTGCGTCGTCGCTGCGTATGTATGCAGCCTCTTGTGCTACATAAACAGCGCAACATGAGGGCGGTGTCGCTCTACAAGCAGCTATTGACGCAAGCGTGCAGAAACCATCCAGGACACTATCAAAGTGCGACCCGTGAACACAAAACGCAAGTACAACCCGCACCAAGAAGAATTCATGTCATGGTGCAGTACGAAGACGTGCAATGACGACACTACAGTACCCAGTGGTAAGCTCCATCTCTTCTTGAATGAGTAAGTCATTGAAAGGAAGTTACGCAAAAACAGCAATCGAGTAATCGGGGGTTCCACAGTAATGGTTCTCACGGTTGTGAGGTCTGCAGATGAAGGTCTAACTGGCAAATCAGCGCAAATCTCCACCATACCTTCAGTGACCCGTTTTTCACACAGAAACCTTTGGGCGAGACATCAGCAGGCCCACATGCAATTGGTAGGTATGCAATGATTGGTTATTAAAGAGTAAATGAGGTTCGCCCACACGAATTGGTATTGGCTAATAATACGAATGGATGAGAGCAGTGTAACAGACAGGCAGACGGATGTAGGAAGAGTGGTCGCATTTGCAGACGGGACCCAATGGGTGGGATCAAGCGTTGGACGGATGATGAGGTGCACATCCTTCTCGACTATTTCTCGTCAAATCTAAGCAACTACACCAAGGGCATTAAAGAGCGGTTCTATGAAGGCGCCCAGCAGCGCCTCCGCGACTGCGACAGCAACAAGACCAAGGTCCAAGTGAAGACAAAGATTCTGGAGATTGACAGCTAGTACAAGACCTTAAAGCTAAAGCTCAGTCAGTCCAGGTTCGGAGTGAAAGCTAGTGATCCAGCCAATATTCGTGGTACGCGTTTAACTCGAGATTATTTCGAACGTGAAACTGAATTGGGCTTTCTGACTTTGTCGTGTGTGTTTTCAGCTATGCTTGAAAAAAATGTCCATTCTACTATGCTCTCGATGAAATATTTGCTTCACGGAACAACAATATCAATCCTCCTATTGTGATGGAGCCTGGGATAACTACACAAAATAGGCTCGTCTCCATTTGCGATCCGGCAATCACTGAAGCCATGCCAATAGTGGGATCGGATTGTACTATATCTGGCTTGCGATGAGAGCCGTGACACTCCATCCGTCCATTCTACTGAACGGAACAATCAGATAGAGGGATCAGTGCAGCAAAGAGACGACTCAACGGGATCTGTTCGTACCATATTGAGTCCATCAGAATCAGCCTCGTCTTCAAGTCAGCACCACAGAACCTATAGCGACAGTGGGATCATTACTGTTACTCAAATTTGCCCACTAGGATCAGATGAATTATATTCTTTCACCGTTTTCACATAGATCTCGAGCCATTTCCCAACTTTACAACTCTCGGCACTGGTACGATTTGAAATTTATAAGCGGTCAAACCCGGACGAAGGCATTATCGTACGAGACCCACAAGACAACATACGAAAATGTTTTTAAAGCGCTGGGCATGTCATTCATCAAAACACTCATATAAGGCAACAAGGTGTCCGTCAATTGGAGAGAGTTGATGTAGACATATCCTAGACGAGAAGGCACGGTCGCTGGGATGTTGATACATATGAAGGCGTATATTCTGCACCTTTAGGGCGCGAGGCTATGCGTGACCTCTCCGGTCACCATCCGAAATCGAGGCTATTTCATCTATCTCGAGCATGTGGTGATCCGTCTGAATCTCTTCAGCGACAAATTTTCCCGAAGCCGACGTTGGGTGAACCGCATTGTTCATGGCGAAGGATGTGAACAAACCTGGCTGCCCGAGGATTCTTGAATTTGATGATTCAATTTCGAGAAATCCCATTGCAAGATGCGGCAGTGTTGTATTCGTTACTGCCTCCTTCAATTATCTCCCACATAATTTTTGGCCCTGAGTTTCAACAGTTTAGGCATGATCTGTTGCAACGAATGCAATATTCAACAAATCCAATCGAATATAATTATCAGCTGGCGATGTCTCTTTTGTGAAAACAATTGGAGGTGCAACACATGCCGCTTACGGTAGAATTGAGCGCTCGTCCACTATCAATACGAAAGCAATTGACGGGCTGCGCCAGTATGTAACCCATGCATTCAATTCTGGTCTCACCTTTTGTATCTAATCAGGGGGCTGTGAAAGCACTAATTCAGTAGTACACAATGGAATGGAAACACGGCATGTGCCAAGTTGCGATGACATAGAGGATTGAGTGATTCCAACTGGCATTTCGCACGCTATGAGTCGCTCATTGGTAAGTATACGTGGAGCGAATGGCATGTGGGGATGAATGGTCAACCATCAATCGTTACCCTCGAGAAAGAAGTCGGATCTCGATGGAAAGCATCTGCGCGCGAATCTATGTTCTTTCCACGTCGAAAGTGTATTATTCGACACGTTACAAGTCTTATATATCAAGGCATCACTGAAGCCAATGCGATACGTAGGGCTGATGAGGAAAGAAGATCCAGAAGTCTTGATGGATATTCGAAGTATATAGCTCGTCGAAAGTGATTGCACACCTTTAATATGTGTTTTCATCGCTGTACAAAGCTTGCTGGTTGTATGCCAATGCATTGTGAATCGATCTAATGGATGGGAACTGTGTAGAACTTCAAGCTCGACCAATTTGTTTTGAAATGCGCAACTCTCGGCCGAGGTTTTTATGGCTGACACATTTGGTGTGAATTACGTTTATATTGCGCGATTGATTGAACGGATGGGAATTCGGTAAGTAAACGATGGTTGTGATTGCTACCAATTGCTAAAATCAGATTGAACACATCAAAATTGCTGACGGCAAAAATGTAGGAGTTGGCAGATATCCTGGGGATAATCCGATAAGAAATACTGGTAGGGTTCATTTATGGTTACACCAAAGTTAATTCTCGTATTTTATATGTATAATTTTTACATCTTGATTGTAATGCGTCTCTTTGCACCGCACGTGCACGTGAAGAAGTTTTGAAAGTAGGTCTTTACATCGCTGTACTTGAACGTCAACTCTTCTCCTGCTGTAATCTTCTTTCCGGCCGTAATATCAATGCGGTGTTTGAATCCATCGTTGGATAAGTACAACAGATAATTGGGCAGGCAGTGACGGTTAATAAACCGAGCCAAATCTACACGGTGAAATGGGTCAATAAAGGCCTTCGTGGTTTCGACGCTGCATAATAGGTCGTCCAGTTCACCAGCATACTCGATCACAAAAGCGCCTTTATCGATGCCCACTGTCGTGTACACACCCATTCCTCTAGCGTCTGATGTTTTGAACAGCCGGAGGCATGAAACTAAATCGTCTTCAAAGCTCCATTCAGATTGAGCAAACAGAAATACGAACTCTTTGTCGTACATGTTCGCAGTGATCGGCTCAAAGGAGTTCATTGCATCCACAACCGGATCGGAAGCTGACAGGGAGGTTCCAGGGTTTTTGGGTAATGGTGGTGTTATCTGAGGCGCAGTCGGAGCAACAGGAAATTTCGATTCCGACGCCGATGACGTTGGACCATGTTCGGCCGCCGACGGTGCTACTGTTGCATCCTGACTGAGCACTTTGTCGGTGTGGGTATCTTCGTCAACAAACTCAAGCTCCTGCACGTGACTAGCGCGGTGGAGCTCGTTTCTCGATTACAGGCGCGCGCACTCGTACGCTTTTTTCGTTGCCTGTTTACTGGCAATGTACAGGCGCTTGAACGCTTTCAGCTCATCTGCAGTTAGACGGCTCGCCTGCATGGCTGCAGCCGTCGGCGTTGATCCACCAGCGCGAGCGAAGCGACCGCTTCCGCCGGGACCCAAGTGAGCGTACCACTTTCTCGCCATGGGGAAGAATGAATGGCACATGTATCGGCCAATCGCAGCAGTCGCTGAATTTTGTCCAATCACAAATGGTCTGACCCAGTTATACAACCATATCCAGTAACTGGTACTGACTCGGGTCAGGACCCCTTCGTCACGACCTCTGACACTCATTAAATAAAAGAACTTGTCATATTGTTGAGGTCCATCTGTCCATTCATTTCTGCCTTGATGTGCTTGTCCATGATTGGTTTAATACTTATGTGTAAATTGATACGATTGGTCAATAATGACTCACCATCATTGTATTGGATCAAAAAGTGCAACTGTCGAAGTGACGTGTTTTTGGGTGGGGGGGGGGGGTCACTGTCGTTGTCTGTACTGCGCTACTTTTTCGATATGGGCGGATTTTTTTTCTTATCCAATCAGAGGCCGAGAAAAAAATGACTTGCTGCCAAAAAAACCCACTTATTGCTACACGACTGGCGGCCTCTATTTTCCTCTTTGATTTGTTTTTGTGTTCTGAATCGCATCAGGATATCATCTTTTGAAACTGATGAATATGTGTCTAAGAATGACCAAACGATTAGCTGATGCTTGTGATTGGCTTTGCCACTTGATCTTGTTTGTCGCAGTAAAAACCACGTTTTAAATCTCAATCCCAGGCAGCTCGGTAGTTCCTACACTGGAAACGATTCAGCATCTTTCCAACTTGTTGCTTTGGTATTTCCGTAAGTCGTACATGCATGATCGTTTCTACAAAGCACGGGATCATGCAGACTCGAGTCGAGGGCTGGTAGTGCGAAGTGCGAAATTTATCTTTAGCAGCTGTACGTATTATGATAGGTAATTGATTTTAAAAGGCGATAAGTCGATTGTGGGTCGACTCCTGGCAGCCGCACGAGTTGCCGAAGGGCGTGACACGGATGCTAACCTTGCTCGAGGGCACAACAGCCACAACGTCAAGCACTTCGAAAATGATGCGAGCGCGCTGCACGAACACATGGCGCAGCACCACACGCACGGCATCGGCGTGAGCTCGCACTCGCACATGGAACTGTCGCTAGCATTCGGAGGCAACGGTACTGGTTTCTCTACGGCGGTAGATCAACAGGAGATATACGCTTGCACTTTCAAATCAACCAGGAGAAATTCAAACAGTTGATAGATTTCCTGAGGATTACCAAGGTGGTTGCTTGCCAACAATCTACATTGTCTAGTGTGTTTCTTCCTCAAAGTAATCATTGGTGTCAGATTCGTCCAGAAGCGCAGCATTGGCGTATACGAAGACGAACTTTTCAACACAATTGTTGTTAAGCTGAGCCCGCCGTTTGTTGTGAACCATAGAAAATATCTTCCATACCCTCTCGCTTGCAGCGGAGGACGTTGGGACAGTATACAATCGCACTGCGATGTTGGTAAGGAGCGGTCATGAGCGAATGCCGACTATACTCCAGAATCCAAGCTCTGACATGGCTTGGATCTGTTTGAGACGAGACTCTGGAACCACAGCGTACGAGGCCAAAAAATAGGCCGACAGCTCTAGGAGTACTTGTTCGCCGTCTCACGATCAAAGTAGAACTTACTAATATATGTGTGTTGCTGTCGAGATAATCAGTGCCAACCATGTCGGTCTCGCTCTGGCATCTGGGTTAAAGCAAATAAGCCCATCTCATCGATTCAGTATGGATGAACTGCCAGCGATCGTCAACAAGCTGCACTAATTCTCTGTCAGTCACAAGAGGAAATGATCCTGACCAGAACTGAAATAGAGTCGCAATCGCATGAAGTAGATGTACACCGACGACAAGCTGTTGGAGTCAGACTCCATTTTACGATGATGCTGGTAGCAAAACCCAATATCTTTTTGATATCTAACAGCGCACTCCAGAAGCTGTTGTCTTGACATGTACTACGAAAGCGAGCAAAAGTGTCTTGCCCTTGAACTCGATCCGCAATTGATTGGTCTTCAATAAGCAAGAGAATCGTTGCTTTGATGGAAATGACATTTTAATGCAGTTGAACTGTGTGAACCATTGAGTTGCCACAGACAGCGTAACATTGCGGCTGATTCGGAGGTGACGGCGAATCGCCTCAAATTCGAACTTTACATGGGGGTGGCTGCGAATATATTTGACCACATCGACTGCCATTGATATCCAAGATGAAATGGCCGACAGTTCACTTATATCTTTCACCAGTAAATGAATAACGTGTGCGGCGCATCCGTTTGCAAAGATACGTGGGTACACCTTCTTGATTAACGCCCAAGCAGCTCGCTTGTTCAATGCATTGTCGGTCACGACGCTGACGCATTGATCCGAGCCCAACTCGTGAATAACATCCAAAATTGCATTTTCCACGTTCTCTCCAGTCTGGGCCGTTCTTGACGTGACTGCAGACTTCCAAAAGATTTGACGGTGTTGTGGGATATGAACAACATAGTTGACAACGTGCTCGTTGCGTAAGTTTGACTACCCATCCGTTGTGATCGAGTAGTATGTTGCTGTCATATTCTCTTCGACCACATGCCCATGGAGACCTATGTATCACCGATCAAGGAGTGGCATCTTAAGACGATCTTCAGATGGCAAATTTACAGCATATGCAGGTCGAAGGGCCTTTACGAAATCCTGGAATGCTTGAGCTTGAGCAAAGTGAAAGGGAATTGCACATCTATAGAAGAAATTCGCACACAGATCGTCCAATTCCTCCTTTTGTGCTTCCGTGGCTCGGTCGACAAATGCACTCATCACATGTCGGGCAGGAATGACGCGCCGAGGTGGTGCGACAGGAGGGAAATCACTCGCTAGATCAATGACTTCAGCTGGAGCAGAAAAAGATGCAGACGATACTAAGGATCCACGACTAGCTGGCACGTCTGGACCAGCAGATGACGCAGGATAAGGAAAAGCTACGTGGTCTGCTTGATCCGAAGACGCAGATCCAGGTACTTAAACTGGAGGACCACGGCTTGCAATAACAGAATCATGTGACCATGGATCCTGAGCAACAGTTCAAGTCCGCTTAAAATGGTTCTGCTCCGCAGGATCTTGACCAACACAGTTTCCACTTCTTATGTGAGCTGCGATCTTGGGTCGATTCATTGGTACAGTGAGCTGGCACACTTTGCAGATGCCGCATCCATCAACGACAGCCTGTCGCTGATGAACGCGGCCTCGATCATACGCTGCATGATCGGGCTCGTGGACAGCTTGTAGAAGTGCACGTACGCCATGGCACCTCTTGAGGAACTTCATATCGCCTCAAGCCGCAACTTGATGAAAGCTGATCTCCATGGCCACGCTGGGGCATTGGCCTGATCAATCGAAAGGAGCCAGCGATTCCTCCAGTGTAGTGTGCTCCATCGTGAGTGTCGTACAACTTGTTCTCACGGTTGGTCACGTTGCACAACAAGAGCAAGAAGAAACCGTGCAACACCACGAACGCCCAGCTCTGCGCCGCGACGCCCGTGATCAAGTCCATCTGCACGCTTGAGAACCCGCAAGACAAAGTGCTCACTCGATACAACGAAGTCGTGAGTGACTGAGACTCTTTGTGGCTTGCCCTTCTGCCTGGGCTGACACCTTCTCTCTCTTTGCAGTGCAACGCCAACAAAATTCAGTCGCTGCAACGGAAAAAGGTGCAGCAACAGAACATGCATGACAAGCTGGAGCCCGAGACACACCATCAAAAAACGAGATCGCCAAGATTGCTGATACCACGCGACGCCCGAGACCACGCGACGCCCGAGACCGCGCGACTCGGCAGATTGAATCCGTGCGAGCGCAGCTGACTGATGATGGCGAAGACTTTGGGTCGGACTGACAGGAGAAGTGCTCAGATCGCGCCAATATCCGCGACATCCCGCGGCTGCGCACGACCACGAACGCACCAAGCGGTGGAGCCCACCTCCGGTGCGCAATGGCGGAAGTGCTGGCAGCGGCAGCATGCCCGGCGGGTTCAAATTGGTGTCCACGCCAGATGTGAAACGACACCCAGAAGTTCGTGTGGCTGCTGAACGCCAAGAAGAGTAACCTGCGCAAGCAGAGCATGCAGCTCTCAAGATCCAGAAGAAGCCCGGCGTGAGCGATGCCGAGGAGCTCGCGCAGGTGATGGTCTCGGCTGAGAAGAACATCTCGCTGTTCAACATAATCAACGAGCTCAACACTGAGATGGAGAGCATCGAGATCGAGAACAGCGCACTGGAGGAGGTGATCGAAAGCCGGGCCACAACAGCGACGCGTACCGGTAGCTGCTCAAGCAGTAGGTCGAGGACCAGATCGACAAGTCCAAGCAAAAAATGCAGATCTTCGAGAAGAACCACGGTGAGTCGATCAAGATGATGGAGATAATGAAGAACGGCGTCATGACAAAATCGGTCACAACGACGAGGTTTTTGGCCAGCAGTCCTTGGCTTTTGGCGTCACGGACGGGACATGGCGGTGCTGATGGGCATTATCTAGCAGCGCATTGGCGAGCTCGTGGACTTCCAACGCGCCCATCAGCCCGCTCAAGCGTGAGAGCGTGGATCATGCGCACATCATCAATGGCGAAAATCGCGTCGTTGTCGAGGCTGCGAGTGCGTGTCCAGCCATCCACATGTCCATTGGCATCGAGATCTTACTTTACTTTGAAGCGGCTCGATTGGCGGATTAGCTTCAAGTTCTCAACTGCTAGGGATACTAAGCTATTGTACAGTGTGGCTATAACCTACGCTCAGTCTGTGCGCCCGAATATGGCGCGAATGATACGGAGGGGAACGAGTCATGTCACGTCGCGGGTGGCGAGGAGGCGAGTAAAGCGTTCGAAAACGATCCCGCCGTTCGCACTGGTGCGGAGAGTTTCGATGATGAGCTCAAGCGCGGTAGCATCGAGCGTCCCGACCCGCCTCACGTGGCGGAGGTGAGCTGCGAAGGTGGAGTAGAGCTTGATCACGTGCTGGGCAAGCAGAGGCGGGCGGCGGTCGTCAAAGACATACTCGTTGCACTGCGTCCAGAGCTGGTGAAGTGCGATGGCGTGAAAGATGTACCAGACTCTGCGCACGGCTTCGGGATCGAGGCCATGCAAGCAGCAGCCCGGTATGGATGACGGATTCGCAATGTGGTACCACGCTGGCACTCGTCCGAGCAGTAGCACCCAGTCGCGACCGAAAATCGCTCAGAGCTCCGACGCTCGCGAGCATTCGAAAAACAGGTACCGCTCGGTCTCGGCCACCGAGCACCCGTCATGAGGACAGCAGATGATGTCGGGTCTCGATGCCTCAAGGAACGAGAACCTGCTACCAACTGCCTCGGCGTGCAGCTGCCGAATCCACCTGCGCTGCCAGCGCATTGGCGCCGTTACGACCTCTGGCATCGCAAACCGACCCTCGAATTCTTGTCGGCTCGGAAGAGCATCTGCGCCGTCGTAGAAGTCTAGTAGCCGTTGTAAGCCGTGGCGTAATGTGAGCGCCTCGCGGAAGGACCGTTGCGCACCGGGTGTTTGGCCCAGCCCTCGCGGTCGCCGCGCCGTCGGCGACACCACCTGGATGAGCGGAGAGCTCGGGAGCCAGACCGGCTGACAGAGCATGCGTACGTCCTTGGAGCGCTCTGGGAGGTCTTCAGGCGTCACGGGCCACTGGATCGCCGACCACAGATGCCGCGTTGACTCCCACCGCTTCGGCAGGTTGGCCATCGATAATCCCCCCGGTGTCGGTAGTACGACATTGAGAGCAAGTCGAGCGGCTGATTCGGCATGTTGGAAGGTAGAGCGTGAACAAGCATGGTTGCAGCCGGCGTCGCCCACGTAAGGCCGAAAGATCGACCATTGGCATCGATATCGACGCTGCGCTCGTGGCACTTTCTCGATGCAATATCCAGGAGCAGAACATGCAACGAGCCACGATCATCCATGAGGAGTGGCGGAGTGTCACCATGGGCTCTGTGGACGTCGTTTTCCTATTCTGTCTCCCTCATGAAGACATCGCGCGTATGTTGCAGCGAAAGCTCCGACCAGGCACGTGCGTGATCACTTACGTGTTCCTGATCCATCAGTGGACGCCAAAGCAGGTCGTGTCCTGTGTGCCCTTCATGATGGACCACTGCTAGTCCTTCATCTACTGGGACGACCTGTTCGAGCCCATTAATACGGTCCAGAGGGAGTTTATTGTTCAAATACTCTAGGGTCCAGTAATGGATTGGTAATCCTGTTCCATAGCCGATCAACGACCGGGATCTCGGCGTGCGCCGTTGGCCAGCCATGGCCGCAGCCAAGTCATGCAGGCAGGGAAGTCCGCCAGGAAGCGCAATGAAAGAAGATGATGCAGCAGAGGAGTCTACAACAACGTACGGGCTACGGTGCAGAAGAGCACCGTAGGAGTAACAGAAAAAGAAGAAGAAGAGCGGCGCCGTTACCTACGGCAGAATGGGAGTCCCGGAGGCCCCGAAGGAGATCCAGCGCACGACAGAGAGAGAGACCAAGGTGAAGAGCAACGAAGGAGATCCAGCGCACGACAGAGAGAGGGACCAGGTGAAGAGCAACGTAGGTAGCTGTTGTGGCAGCTGCACCGACCGAGTCCAGAGCCAGCAGGGCACCCAGTTGAGATTCCGCACCAGAGTGTGCAGAGCTCGTAATGGAAAATGAATGAGCATGTATATGTGTGTGAAGTGTGTCGAATGGAGTGAGTCCTGGGCCATGTGTGGCCCAGGCAAGATGAGAAGCGTGCCGCACAGTACGGTAAGCCAAAGCCGTAGACCCAGCGTTGAGTTGAGCCGTGGAAGGGTCGACGCGCGGAGGAGTCCGTCTGGGTTCTCCAGGTAGGCTCCGGAATGCTCGGTGGTTGCACGGTGCCATCGACAACTGCGAGGGCAGGGCGCCCGCAGCCGAATTGACGGCCGGGACATGCTGCACTGAGAGGCGACAGGACCAGAGCTGGGAGCTAGGACTCGTTCGGTGGCCGGCCCTGGGGTGCTCGGCATGTGTGCGTCTGGTGTGGAGTGAACCGACCCAGCGCACCGCAACATAAGCTAATGAGAATGTATGCTGTAGAGCAACCAGCGACACCGAGAGGGTGCGAGCAGTGAAAGCCCGTCGCGAGGACGGTGGACACGAGCGCAGGAGAGAGAGCGAGGGTGAATCACGACCAGAAGCTGCACGACCA
>JAADVQ010000268.1:0-18424 GCA_023335835.1 Elongisporangium senticosum
CAAGGTTGTCGCTCCCCCTGAGCGCAAGTACTCGGTCTGGATCGGTGGTTCCATCCTGTCGTCGCTCTCGACGTTCCAGCAGATGTGGATCTCGAAGGCCGAGTACGACGAGTCTGGCCCGTCGATCGTCCACCGCAAGTGCTTCTAAGCTGCTTCTAAGGTGTTTGAGCCTTCTTCTCTAATGGACGGAGACGACTCGCTGCCTGGCTTGCTAAAGACGCCGCTTTGCGTGTTGCATGCGATAGAAAAACGAGTACGATAGCGACTGTTGCTGCCATATGATCATTTTGTTTTTGCAATACAACAATCGCCCATTTGTCTTGGTCTCATGATTCCCCACCTTCCCAATTCTGAAGATCATGCCAATCTTGTACCACTGTGCAGGGTACACATCCTCCTGATCCTAGTTTCATGTGGCACACACCAGATTCAGGATGGCCATCATTTAGTGACGTCAACAATCCATCATCAGTGGCGGGAATGGTCTTGCAGGTGACCGAATGCGTTGGGCCGCCCACTGAGTCTACGTGACTGGGCAGGCTGACTGACAGATAGGCGCTTGTATATAGGATCTGAGAAGGACAGGAGGCTGGGAGAAGTACGCTCTAGCGCTGTCTGTACTGCTTCTGGGGAAGATCATGGCGCCGAAGTGGTGGGCGCAGGTGCGTCAACGGCACTACAACGCCACTGCCGAGACGCCGACGTTGGTGTACAAGGCGACGCCAGAGAACGAGCGCCTGCTGGAGCGATGCGTCACCATGAGTGCGTGCTGCTGTTGTGATGCTCAGCTTTTGGCTCAGCCGACTGACTGTAAACTCTCATTGAGCAGCTCAGAAGAAATACTACCCGCCATGGTACTTACGCAACGGGTACGCCGTCTGAAGTCTTACTTGGACTCTGTCCATGCATGACCAGAGACTAACGCTGCCTGGCCTTGCTGCTCGACAGCCATTTGCAGACGCTCAAGCTGGCGCATGCGAATGAAAATGCCAAGTATCCGATTATCCCGTACGAGCGGCAGATTCTGGACATGCCCGACGGAGGCATCATGTCGCTGGATTGGGCTCTTCCTGCACGAGCCGACGGTAGCATCCCTCGTGTGAGCGATCTAGATCCCAAGAAGAGCACGGTGCTGATCCTGCCGGGACTCACCGGCGGCAGCAGCGAGCACTACATCCGCGTGAACGTGCACCGACTGAACCAATTGGGCTGGCAGGTTGTGGTCTTGAACGCTCGTGGCTGTGCTGGCACGCCGCTGAAGACACCCAAACTCTTCTGCGTCGCGTACACGGACGATCTGCGCTATGTGGTCCAGTACCTGTCCGAGAAGTACCAGTTCCAGACCGAGGCCTTCGTGGGCCTGGGATTCTCGCTCGGCTCGAACGTGCTGGTCAAGTACCTGGGCGAGGAGAAGGGGAACGTCAAGCTCACGGCCGCGGTCTCGGTTGGAAACCCATTCGATCTCGTCAAGTGCTCTGACAACTTTAAGCGCCCGCTGCATCGCTGGACGTACGACATCGTGCTCAACAAGAGTCTCCAGCAGCTCATCTTCGAAAAGGTTCGTGCTTTCAAAAGCGGAGATCACGCCTCGTTCGCCTCCAATAACTCTCTAAACTGTGTGATTGGTGTGTCAGAGCAATGCGCATGAGGTCTTCCGGGGCTACCCGGGCCTTGATCTCGACTACCTTCGCAAGGCCAAGACCGTGCGCGACTTTGACGACCGCATGACGTGCATCATCTTTGGCTACGAGAGCGTGCACCAGTTTTACTCGACCGGCTCGTCAGTCACGCGTATCAAGGACGTGCAGATCCCGCTGCTCTGTATCAACGCAGAGGACGACCCCATCAGTGTCGCGGACGCCATGCCGACCAAGGCGCAAGTGGAGGCCAATCCGAACGTGATCCTGTGCGTGACCAAGTCCGGTGGCCATCTGGCGTTCTACGAGAGCGGCTACGAGCCCAGTGGCAAGATCCTTGATGAGCAGAAGCAGCAGAATTGGAACGTTTGGTCTGTCAAAGTCATCGCCGAGTATGCCGAGAGCATCCGGCTCGCGCAGCAGCAAGCATGATTTGATTGATTACGCGCGCACCACCTGATAATAGAGTCGGTATTACCGATATGAGTCTGGTATTTTGTGTGGTGCACATTAGTTTAGGTGGGCTGTTGTAAGATGTCGACAGCACTTTGCAATTTCGACCTTATGGTGCTCACGACTCGAGCGCTGGCCGTGCGCAAGGTCCACTTCTCTCTCTCTGGGCCACGACCTCACGGCTCTGGGGATTGACCAGCACTCCTGCTTGTACAGGTCTGGCCCCGCTATGCGGCGCTCTTTGTGGCCATCGCGCTGTGCAAAGTCATGACGCCGACGCTCTCAAGTCTGCTGCGCAAGTGGCACTTCTGGCTCACAGCCGAGACGCCTCGCCTCGTGTTCAAGCGCACGCCCTCGAACACGGATCTGTTGTCTCACTGCGTGACCATGAGTGAGTACTGTAGCGCCCATGTGAGATACCCAGAGCACTAATGGATTCTTGGATTGCGCCAGCCACCAAGAAGTACTACCCGCCATGGTACCTGCGCAGCGGGTGAGGCCGGCCAATCCATTGACAGCTCTCATGTAGCTCCAAGAGCTCATATCTCTCTGTAATACAGCCATCTACAGACGCTCAAGCTGGCGCGTGCCGACGGAGAAGTGCACCCGATTGTCCACTACGAGCGTCAGCTTCTAGACCTCCCGGACGGCGGCCAGGTCTCGCTGGACTGGGCTTTGCCGCCTCGTGCCGACGGCAGCATTCCTTCAGTGACTGAGCTAGACTCGAAGAAGAGAACAATGCTGATCCTGCCAGGCCTCACGGGCGGCAGTGGAGAGCTCTACATCCGCGTGACGGTGCACCAGATGCACAAGCTGGGCTGGCAGATCGTGGTCATGAATGCTCGCGGCTGCGCGTCCACGCCGCTGAAGACAGCCAAGCTATTCTGCTGCGCCTACACGGACGACCTGCGCTACGCGGTGCAGTACCTGGCGCAGAAGTATGCCTTCCAGACCGAGGCCTTCGTGGGCCTGGGCTTCTCCATGGGCTCCAATGTGCTGGTCAAGTACCTGGGCGAAGAGAAGGCGAGCACGGCGCTGACCGCAGGCATCTCAGTGGGCAATCCGTTCGACCTTGTGCTCTGCTCGGCCAACTTCCGAGGCACGCTCTTGAACCGCATGACGTACGACAAGGTGCTGGCCAGCAACCTCAAGGAGCTATTCTTCAACAAGAGCAACGCGCACGAGGTCTTCCAGGGCTACCCGGGCGTGGACATCGAGGCGCTGCGCAACTGCACGACCGTGTACGACTTTGACCACATCCTCACGCGCGTGTGCTTCGAGTACGAGACGGCCGACCACTACTACGCGGACGCGTCGTCCGTCAAGCGTATCCCGTCCGTCTCGATCCCCCTGCTCTGCATCAATGCGGAGGACGACCCCATCAGCATCGCCTCGGCTCTGCCCACGGACGAGCAGGTGCAGGCTAACCCGAACGTCGTGCTCTGCGTCACAAAGTCCGGCGGCCACTTGGGCTTCTTCGAGAGCCCGGCCGAAGCGAGCGAGGACCCGAACGCCAACGCCACGTCCGTGTGGTCCGTCAGGGTCATCTCAGAGTACGCCGAGAGCATTCGCCTTCGTGTCCTGCAGCAGCAGCAGCCTCAAGCCTAATGCCAACAAATAGAGAACACGGATTGAAAGTGTACCCATCTGGGAAATGACCAACGGCCAGTCCATGCTGCTGGCTCTATGGAGAGAACAACCGGATATCACTCAGCTAAAGCAAATGGACTCGGAGCTGTTGCTGGCATCATTCAAGGAGCTTTCTTTGGTTCAGAGCCAGCAGAGTGTACTGTATTGTACAGTATGGCGAAAGCATAACGTTCGCGATGATGCGACATTCTTGCTGATCCCTCTCAGAGATCTTGCATTGCGTGGTGTACAGTGGGACTCTAATCTCCGGGATTGCGCATCGGACACCTCTCTGGCGTAGATGAGCGTCTGGCCATCCGCCTTTGCGACTCTTCCAGACCGAGCGGATCCAATCGAGAGGAGAATTCGATCCTGCACCACGGCTTCTTCAACAGGTCATTGCCCCTCCCAAACGGTCAGTCATCCTCAAGACAGGCGTGGAGATCCACAGAGCGAGCGCTCGTTCTTCACTCTCATCTCTAATCATTTCTTCATTCGCCCTCTTGTTCCACAATGCCTGACGGCTTTCCGATCCCGCGGCACGAGCTGCCCAAGGTCAACGTCACGCGCGAGGAGCACGCGACCTGCCGCGAGTTCATGGACCGCATGCTGCGACGCGCCGTGATCACCTACGAGAACTTCGTGGGCCTGGAACAGCGTGCGGTCGACGCGCGACGATGGAAGCACGTGGCGTCACGCGACGACCTGAACCTCTACGCCAGGCGCAAGGACCCGCTCAATCCACGCGTAGACCAATACGGCCCACTCAGCCACTTCAAGCACGCACTGCCGCCCGTAGATCTGCTGCTGACGGGCGAAGCACCCGGCACAGTGGAGAAGACCATGCACGCTGTGATCACGCCCTCGCAGCTGGACCTGGCGCTGGTCGCCATCTACCTGCATGACGATGTTTTGGACTGTGCACTGCTCAACACCATGGAGCCGCCGACCGAGCAAGACCCGTTCCACTATCTCGGCTACAAGCTCTTCGTGCGCAAATCGCCGGTGAGCTCGAGTCTTCTGCGGCATCGCGACTCGACCTACCTGGAGGCGTGTGGGCTCGTGTCGCTCTCGGACGGCGAGCAGATCGGCTATCGCATCCTGCACACAGTGGACCTGGCGGACTTCCCCCCGCTCGTGGACCACAATTGTATCCGCTCCAAGCAGTCCTTGGCGTATCTCTATCGGCAGAAGTACGACAACGTGGTCGAGGTGTTTATGCTGGGCAGCGTGGATCTCGGCGGCTTCATCATCAAGCTTGTGGCCAAGAAGCTCATTGCCGACACGCTGTTCGGCATCACTCGGCTGATCAAGCTCTCCGAGATCAAGAGCCTGACCGAGATGGCGCGCCGCCGCCAGGGCTTCGTGACGCTCACCACGGAAGAGCTGGCAATCTGCATGCTCTGCGAGAAGAAGCGGCGCAAGTTCCTGGCCTCCTCCTCCAGCGTGGCTCAATGCCCCACGTGCGGCATGCCCACGTGCTCGCGGTGCCGCGTCAACAAACGCATCTTCGTGGGCGACGGCATCATGGGTCGCTTCGTGAAAATCGAGTGCTGCAAGACCTGCGTGCTCGTGGCTAAGCGCGGTCTGTCCAATGTGGAATCCAGCGTTACCAGCAGCTCAATCCGAACGCCCTCGCCGGTCCTGCCAGAGCGTCGGCAATACCAGTCAGCTCAGTATCTTGACCCCAACAAGGCAGCTTCGACGCTGGAAAACTCTGCGAGATCTCGAGTGCGGGCTCGCACTGAACAATTCGTACTCCATTAGCGTAAGGCCCAATGGCCAGGTGAATACAGTCTTTCCAGCTGACAGGTCGGGAACAAGAACACCAGCCTTGACGTTCAGAGGAGGGGTCCTGTTGTGTACCCATCTGGACCAAGAGGTCAAGAGGCATTGACGTTTGTTCTTGGCCAGCGGCACAGATAACGACAGGCAGATAGAGCGATAACAACTGAGAGGGTTGGTGGCATAGACTGACGTCTCGGCATTGAGATCGTGCTGTGCTGTGCTCGTGGCGACTGGTGAAAAGAAGAACCGCTGAACACCATGTCATGTAGTGCGCTACAGAACGCATTGCGTTCACAATGCGCTCCATTCTCTGTTTCAAGCCGGATTTCAGAGGTAATATGTATCGAACAGAAGGGTCGATAGCACAACTGTAAAGGAGCGTGCGTCGTGGCCTCTGCCCATCCCGACGGAGCGAGTCTAATCAATGTTGGGTAAGTCTTCGACTTCCATGGCACCGTACGGTTTTCAGGAGCTATTACCCCCCAAGCAGTGCCTCCTGCTTCAACGATACGGACTCCGCATCTTTTAGTAGTCAGAGGTCTCCACTCCTTCGCCGCCGTCCGCTCATGCTCACTTGCGCATTTCCTCCTCTCCACTCTCATGGCTGACGGCTTCCCGATCCCGCGGCACGAGCTGCCCACAGTCACAGTCACGCACGAGGAACACGCGACCTGCCGCGAGTTCATGGACCGCATGCTGCGACGCGCCGTCGACACGTACGAGGTCTTTGAACAACGTGGCGTCGACGCACAAAGATGGAAGCACATGGCCTCGCGTGACGACTTGAGCCTCTACGCCAAGCGCAAACGGCCACTCAGTCCACGCGTAGACCAGTACGGACCGCTCAGCCACTTCAAGCACGCACTGCCGCCTGTGGATCTGCTGTTGACGGGCGAATCGCCTGGCACCGTGGAGAAGACCATGCATGCCGTGATCACGCCCTCACAGCTAGACTTGGCGCTGGTCGTGACCTATCTGCACGACGACGTCCTGGACTGTGCGTTGCTCAACACCATGGAAGAGCCTACAGAGGAAGACCCGTTCCACTATCTGGGCTACAAGTTGTTTGTCAAGAAGTCGCCTACACGATCCAGTCTTGTACGGCACCGCGACTCGACCTATCTGGAGGCCTGTGGCCTTACGTCGCTCTCGGACGGCGAACAGATCGGCTACCACATCATGCACGCGGTCGATCTCGAGAGCTTCCCGCCGCTTGTGAGCCGGAACTGCATTCGCGCCAGGCAGTCCGCAGGGTATCTCTACAGACAGCGGCGCCCCGATGCGGTCGAGGTGTTTATGTTGGGCAGCATGGACCTCGGCGGCTTCATCATCAAACCCGTGGCCAAGAAGCTCATTGCTGACACGCTGTTCGGTATCGCCCGCCGGATCGAGATATCAGAGGCCAAGAGCCTGACGGGGATGGCGCGCCGCCGTCAGGGCTACGTGGCACTTACGAAAGAGGAACTGGGGGTTTGTATGCTGTGCGAGAAGAAGAAGAGGACGCTCGTAGCCTCCTCCAGCGTGGCCGAGTGTCCTACGTGCGGCAACCCCACATGCTCGCGGTGCCTCATCCCCAAGCGCATCTTCGTAGGCGACGGGATAATGGGCCGCTTTGACAAGATTGAGTGCTGCAAGAGCTGCGTGCTGGTGGCCAAGCGCGGTCTGTCCAGAGCGGAATCCAGCAGCAGCAGCACCACCAGCAGCTCAAGCACAACGCCCTCGCCGGTCCCGCCAGAGCGTCGACGACACCAGTCGATGTTCACTCAGGGCCAAGGCAGCGCCTCTGCGAAATCTCGAACGCGGGCTCGCACTGAGTTATTGTCAACACACTCAACACACAGATTTGCCGAACTGAAACTGCCCACGAGCAAAGCTTAAAACCACTGTAGCTAATTCAAGACTCAATTATAATTGGACAACAGTGTTTTCCTCCTCACGGTTGGCTGCAAGAGTGAACACGCGCGCGCTGCTCTGCTGGCGTGAAATTGGCACAAAGGCGGTCTGATATACGCTCAGACGGAGAGGGCATCGTTGTGGATAAGGCGAGACTCTGGCTTGTCATCCGCAGTCTGGCTGCTCCGGCCTGCCCCTCTACATGGTCAATTTCACACCTCCCTCGTTGAATCCTGCGATTGCCGCCAATCGACGGAGTTGAACGCAATAGCAGCTTGATGGAACAGCAGCAGCGTTCGATGGCCAGTCGATCAGTCGCTTTTAGACCCATCAGACGAAGGTTGAAGTAGGGACATCGTACCTAAGATCGGAGGTATCGGATCCATGATGTACCACTTTTTCTGGTACACTTGTTGTTGGACAAGCACACTGATTCGTCCAAAACTCGATAACAAAGATCCAGAGCGTCACCTTGCAACGCAAGGCGGTCATTTGTATTGTATTAACGTCGACAACAACAGCGTTGAATTTCCAGGTGAATATCGAATCACAAAGTCCTTTGGCTAGCAACAGTACAGAGTCTTATAAGATGTGTCAACTGGATCCTGTTGTGTACCCATCTGACAAAACACGTTGAAGAATGCACGTCCATTGGCGTTGCTCTCGACCAGCAGCATAGACAACAACACGCAGCCAGATAGTGATGCAAACCATCTAAGATATCTCTAGGGAAGCCAGAGAGACGATGCTACAGACTGACGTATCAGCCCTGAGATCGTGGGGCGACTGGTGAGAAGGAGCTCGAATCTGTACGTTGTTGTCTAGCGCGATACAGAAGCATTGCGTTCGCGATGCGCTCTCCCACTGATCCCTCTGGTTTGAAGCCAGAGGCGTTCTATGATACAGTAGAACGCACACAATGATAGAGCATCTATCACTGTAGGACCGAAATCTCGCTGATTGCTAAGCAGACACCTCTTTCGTGTAGAGGAGCAGCCATTGTGACCTCTGCCCATCCACCTTGACAACTCTTCCAGACGGAACACAGGTAATAAAGAGCTCCACACCCCACTTCCACGGCTCAGTATACGGTTTCTCAAGGACCCAAACAGTCCTCCTCCTTCAACGATACGGACTCCGCATCATTTCGTAGTCAGAAGCGGCAAAGAAGGCCACCCCTCAGCCTTCAACTCTCTGCGGATGATGCTCACTTCCATATTTCACCTCTCGCTGTCATGGCTGACGGCTTTCCCATCCCCCGACACGAACTACCCACAGTCACAGTCACGCACGAGGAACACGCGACCTGCCGCGAGTTCATGGACCGCATGCTGCGACGCGCCGTGATCACCTACGAGACATTCACGGATCTGGATCAGCGTGGCGTTGACGCGCGGAGGTGGAAGCACATGGCCTCGCGCGACGACTTGAACATCTATTCCAAGCGCAAGGACCCTCTCAGTCCACGTGTAGACCAGTACGGACCACTTAGCCATTTCAACCACACACTGCCGCCTGTGGATCTGCTACTGACGGGGAAATCGCCTGGTACAGTTGAGAAGACCATGCATGCTGTTATCACGCCCTCGCAGCTGGATCTGGCACTGGTCGTGATCTATTTACATGACGATGTGGCGGATTGTGCGCTGCTCAACACCATGGAACCACCGACCAAGAACAATCCATTCCATTATCTGGGTTACAAGCTATTCGTGCGCAAATCGCCAGTGAATTCTAGCCTCTTGCGGCATAGAGACTCGACCTACCTGGAGGCCTGTGGTCTCGTGCCGCTCTCGAATGGCGAACAGATCGGCTACCACATCATGCACTCGGTTGATCTCGAGGCGTTCCCTCCACTCGTAGACCAGAAGTGCATTCGCTCCAAGCAGTCCGTGGCGTATCTCTACAGACAGCGGTATTCCAATGTGGTCGAGGTATTCATGTTGGGCAGCGTGGACCTCGGCGGCTTCATCATCAGGCCTGTGGCCAAGAAGCTCATTGCCGACACGCTCTTTGGTATCGCCCGCCTGATCGAGATATCGGAGGCCAAGAGCCTGACCGAGATGTTACGCCGCCGCCAGGGCTACGTTCCTCTTACTAAAGAAGATTTGGAGGTCTGTATGTTGTGCGAGAAGAGGAGGAGAAAGCTTGTAGCCTCTTCAAGCGTAGCCGAGTGTCCTACGTGTGGCAACCCCACATGCTCGCGGTGCCGCGTCACCAAGCGCGTCTTTGTGGGTGACGGAATAATGGGCCGCTTTGATAAGATCGAGTGCTGCAAGAGCTGCGTACTGGTGGCCAAACGCGGTCTTTCCAACACCAGCAACTTAAGTAGAACGCCCTCACCGGCCCAGCCAGAGCGTCGACGACACCAATCGGTGTTCACTCAGGGCCAAGGTAGTGCATCTGTGAAATCTCGAGCGCGGACTCTCACGGAGCTGTTCTTGTTATGAAATGAAACCGTTAATGAACGAAATTTAAACATTTTATTTCTGTCCAAACCGCCAACACTCCAAGGAAACTTGGGGCAACATTACACACAATCAAATCATTTTAGTGGCTGTATGCCCAGGCGGAGAGAGCGTCGCGCGCATATGCGGCCGGGCACCTGCGGTCTGGTTGCTCCGGCCTACACGTTTTCGTGGTAAATTTCACACAATCCTCGTTCATTTTCACACGTCCCTCTTTGAATCTTTGAATTCCATATATCCAGTCGCGGCGGTTGCCTCGTCGGTTGTCGCCGCCATACGATATGGCCCATACCGGCCAGTGGAGAGCGTTGCTTTTGAACCCACCAGACCAGCCAGGGAAGGTTGAAGTTGTCAGGGCTAGGGGCGGCGTACCGTAGACGGAGGTATCAAATCCATAGTGTACCTCTTTGAACGGAACACACATGGTAGCATCAAAATCAACTTGGTGTCTGATTGAAGGCACCTCTTGCTCATCATGCGCAGCAGAGAGACGCTTCATTCGGTCATTCGAGCAACAGCATGAAGTTCCCTCTGCCGCCCGACACGTTCCCCCGCGTCCATGGACGATACGCTGCAGCAGGACGACGAGCCCCGCCACGCGCGCCGCGGTCACGTGGACACGACGCAATGGAAGCTAATCAAACGCCGCGGAGGCGTCTGCGTCTACAAGAAGCGTCGTGTGACGAAAACGGTCGGCGACGAAGACAGCGGCGATCTAAACACCGGACGAGCGGCGCAGATGCCGCTGGTGATGACGGTCGGCACCATGGAAGGCTCGCTGGACGACGTCATGTACGGCGTGGAGAACCGCACGCTGGACAAGATGCGCATCTAGTCCAGCTACGCGGACGACAGTATCGTGGACTGCGCCGCACTGGCGTCGATACTGGAGCCGAGTGCTGCTGACCCCTTGCGCTCGCTGTCCATCAAGTGGTGCGTGAAAGGCCGGCCTCTGCTGTCCAGACCGTTCGTTCGCTTCCGCGACTCGGTCTACATTGAGTCCACAGGCATCATAGTCACCTCGGGCGAGCGCATGGGCTACCAACTGAACCACTCCGTGGAGATCCCGGCATGCACGAGCTCTCGGGTCTGGGCATCGTTCGGGCCTGCGTCTCCACGTGTTTCCTGTATCGACAGTGCGATGACAGCCAAGTGGAGCTGTTCATGCGAGGTTTTCTGGACCCGCTGGGCTGCATTCACCCGAATCTGGCGATCGCGTCGTTGGCTGAAATGGTTGTCTCAGTCTGGAAGAATGTGCACTGCGCTCAGATGAAGAAGCTCACGTGGATGCTGAGCACAACAGTGCGAGACGCGGCTGAAGTGGAAGCCTGTAAAGACGATGATCCGCACTGGAACGTCTGCAAAGAACGAAGGAGCAAGAGGACCACGTGTCGCCTCTGCGGCTATCGCGTTTGTAGTCGTTGTGCAGTGGTCAAGAGGCTCAGTTTGATTCCGACGAGGTCTGGCGATGCCGTTCAGAAGCGCGTCTTGATCTGTAGTCTTAGCATGGGCACGGTCTCGTACACCAGTGCTCTGGCCGTGGCCTCACAAGAGGTGGAGCGTGGCGGCGGATTCCTCGTGGCAGCGTACGACGCCATGTCTATCTGGAGCTCCTCACCATCGTCATCTCAATCGGAAGCCTCATGGGCTGCGGAATCACTGACGACACAGTCGACCACTTCCATAAAGCGGATGTCGTGGGACTCGATGGCGTCGTCCACCGAGAGCTTCAGGTCCGATCCTGGTGGCTTCCAGTCGTCCAAGCGCAAGACCAAGCGGTCCTGGCGGTGCTGAGCTCCTTGCTGATTACGAGTTTAATCTCTTTTTTTATATCAATTAGTGCACAGATAAAGCTGAAATTCCCCTCTGCTCAGCACCGCCAGGACGGCCTGGACCGGCGTCTGAGTGTGTTGCCAGCGCTGTTTGCTGATCGAAAGCTAGCTGAGGAGACTGTGGACGCAGTCTCGTCGGATGCCAGTGTGGTCAACTCCAGAGCGGTCATCATGGAGTCGGCGCTGTCGATCGAGTCGACGGAATACGCCGACGATGAGGGCGAGGAGCTCCAGACCGAGGCCGCGTCGTACGCTGCGTACGGGTTCTCGCTCACCACCTCATGGGTCGCGACCGTTAATGCACTCATGCTGGCCACGTTGTGCATGCACCGTGAACAGACCGAGATCTTCTTCTCCACGATATCTCCTGATCCGGCGGCGATGAGACAGAGCTTCTTGCGCACGCGGCAGCGGCGGCAGATGCGGCCAGCGCATAGTCGACACGCCGAGCGCTTGGACCCGACTGTGAACACGATGGTCTTGTGGCACACAGTGCACTGAGGACTATCTGCGGCTCCAGTGTCGTCGGTGGCCACCACTGAGGGCGGCGTGGCGCTGAGCATCCACGTGAGCTTTTTCATGTGCGCGCAGTGCACGTTCTTCCAGATCGAGACGATGGTCTCAGCCATGGACGCGATGGCCACGCTCGGGTGGATGTCGCCCAGCGGGTCCACGAGACCCGTCATGTACAGCTCAACGACGTTCTCCTCCCGCTGGCGGTACAGGCAGCAGAGCGAGATGTGCGCGCGCACGATGCCCATTGCGGACAAATCGCGGATCTCTGGGATCTCGACCGAGTGGTGCAGCTGGAAGCCGACCCGCTCGCCCATGTAGGTGACCGCAATGCCCGTGGATTCTAGATACACCGAGTCTCGGAAGCGCACGAACGGCCTCGAGAGCAGCGGCCGGCCCTTGACGCACCACTTGATGGTCAGCGCTCGCAGCGGATCGGCGTGTGTGGGCGTCAGAATGGTCGCAAGCACGGCGTTGTCCACGATCTCGTCGTCCGTGTAAGCCGATTTGACGCGCATCATGTCCAGCGTGTGGTTCTCGATGCCGTACATGACGTCGTCCAGACAGCCCTGCATGGTACCCAGCGTCAGCAGCAGCGGCATCTGGGTTTCTTTATTGCTGGGGCTGCCTCCCAACGGAGGAGGGGGCTGGGCATCCTGGTCTACACTGCGCTGCCGCCGCCGCTGCTTGTACACGGCCACATCGGCTTTCTTCTTGATGAGCTTCCAGTGAGTCGAGTCCACTTGGCCCTGGCGGTTGTGCAGGTGTTCGTTGTACTGCTTGACGGTGTCGTCCACCACGACTTGGGCCAGGCGCTCGATGGCGGCGCAGTCGTCGCTCGAGAGATCCACACGGGGAAACGTATCGGCCGGCAGAGGGAACTTCATCTTTCTTCCTCCCGTGGAATTTCAAAGCCCAGGCCCGGAGCTGTTGGATTCCCGAGCGGAATGGAACGGAACGCAGGCGATGATGGGCAATCTTGCAATGCGAGACGCGAGGTCGCGACATGTCGCAGTGGCACGGGTGCCGCGCCCATCACGGCAAACACCCATGAATGCATGAGAAACTGCAGAATCGGTCAAGATCGATTGCTTACGAGACCGGAAAGAGGTCAATAATCGGACCCTAGAACACTGACTGCCAGACGGACGGGCTCAGCAGCGCCAGGACGGCTTGGTCTTGCGCTTGAGCGTGTGGCCGGCGCTGCCCTCGGACCGGAAGCTCGTGGTGGAGATCGTGGACGACGTGAGCGAGTCCATGGAGAGCACGTCGAGGTACGAGTCCAGCAAGGTCCGCTCGGCCCCAGAGGAGGCGGCAGAGGACGAGGAATAGGACGAGGAAGTTGAGGGCGAGACGACCCAGTCAGAGGCTGCGTCGTACGCTGCAAACGGGTTCTCACTCTCGACCTCGTGGGTCGCGACTGTGAGCGCGCTCATTGCGGCCACGCTGTAAACACAACGAGAACAGAGCGAGATGCTCCGCTTCACGACGTCGCCGGTCTCGGCCGAGATCAGAAAGAGCTGCTTGCGTACGCGGCAGCTGCTACACGCGCGGCCGGAGCACAGACGACAGCTTTTATAGCGCAGCGGCAGACTGGGCTTCTCGCACACGGTGCAGTTGGAACTGGCCGGTTGGGTGTCCATGATCGACGGCGGCATATTGCTCAGCATCCACGTGAGCTTCTTCATCTGGCCGCAGTGCACGTTGCGTCCGACTGAGATCGTGGACTCGGCCAGCGACGCGATGGCTACACTGGCGTGGATGTCGCCCAGCGGGTCCAGAAAACCCTTCATGTACAGCTCCACGACGTCGGTCTCGCGCTGTCGGTACAGACAGCTGAGCGAGATCTTGGCGCGAATGATGCCCAGTTCCGTGAGCTCGTGGATCTCTGGGATCTCCACTGAGTGGTGCAGTTGATAGCCGATGCGTTCGCCAGTGGACGTGAGCGTGATGCCCGTGGATTCCAGGTACAGCGAGTCGCGGAAACGCACAAACGGCCGTGACAGAAGAGGCCGCCCTTTGACCAGCCATTTTATGGTCAAGGCGCGCAGTGGATCCGCTCGCGTGGGCTCCAGAACGGTGGCGATGTTGGCGCAGTCCACCATGCCGTCGCCCGTGTAGGCCGATTTGATACGCATCATGTCCAGCGTATGGTTCTCAATGCCGTACATGACGTCTTCCAGCTCGCCCTGCATCGTGCCGATCGTGAGTACGCCCGGCATCTCGGCCGCCCGGCCGCCGCCCATGACCGTCGACTCGATGACTGCAGGCATCTCCTTCCGACGTCGCTCCTTGTACACGCGGACGCTGTCCCGCGCCTTGACCAGCTTCCAGCGGTTCGTGTCCAGTTCGCCCCGTCGAGAGTGGAGGTGCTCGTAGTACTCCTGCAGCGTGTCGTCCACCACGACCTGCGCCAGACGCTCGATGGCCGCACGGTCATCCTGCGAGAGATGAATTCGTGGAAACGTGTCGGCTGGCAGCGGGAACTTCATGGCTACAGTACCAGTATGGCAGCAATGGTGGACGCTGCGGCTCGGCTGTCTGTCTGCCTTTGCTTCGCTTTGAACGTGAGAGCTTTTGCGGAAGAGGAGCAGAAGAATGACAAGAGATGGACTGCCACAGCAGCTGCTCCGAAGCTGTAAACTGCCCCGTTGACGTTAGCTCCAGGCTGTGGATTCGCACGCCATTCGGATGCAAAAATGTTGATGCTTTCGATTGGTGTACAGTACAGTCCCGCTAATCACTGACTGGCCATATGACAATCGCATCAGCCGCCAAGATCGCATACCCCAAGCTTGTAGCACGGAAGAGGATTGTGTCAGAGGCGCATGCCCATTGGTCATGCGGGTCTGTTCTTGCCCGTGTGAGCCTCACGCAACGTTCGCACGATCTTCGCGGCGAAGAGCTCTCTGATTTGTCAAACACCGATTTTCCAGGTTTACGGCAATTTTCATAGCCGGGCTCTAAAATTGCTGATTCGTTGAGGTGGAGAATACACTTGTGGTATTATGGTGACCGTTTTGCAATCCAGTGTTGCAGCCCAAACAAAGAGCGGCCGGACCAGATGCGATTATTCACATCTGGAGTTTACGCAGCTTCCTCTTTCTCCTTCTGCTCGCTCTGTGATGAGTCCGAGCGACTACCGTTTGATCTCTTCTGGTGCATGAAAACTCCTCCCTTCTCAAGACTCTCCAGTGCAACTGCATTAAAATAGCACGCCATACATCGCATTTTCCTTAAGATTATTCATAGCCCATTTCATGGTGATCAGCACCGCCAGGAAGACTTAGTCCGGCGCTTGATGGTGTGGCCTGCGCTGCCTTCGGAGCGGAAGCTGGCTGTGGAGATCGTGGACGAAGCGATTGACTCCACCTCGACCAGCTCAAACGAGTCCAGCCTGGATCGCTCCTGACCACAGTTAGGATTCGTGGTCGAATAAACAAAGGACGACGATGGCGAGGAGCTCCAGACGGAGGCGGCATCGTAGGCTGCGTATGGGTTCTCACTTTCAGCCTCGTGCGCCGCGACCGCGACCGCGCTCATCGTAGATACATTGTGCATGCAGCGCGAGCAAACTGAGATCGCTCTCCGAACGACGTCGCCCGTCTCGCCAGAGATCAGACACAATTCCTTGCGCACGCGGCAGCTGGCGCACACGCGGCTGGAGCACAGACGGCACTGCTTCTTGGCCGTCATGGGGCCAAAGCCCTTGTCGCACACAACGCACTTGGTACTGGGCGGCGCCGGCTCTTGGCTCTCCATGACGGCCGGAGGGACGTTGCTGAGCATCCACGTGAGCTTCTTCATCTGGCCGCAGTGGACGTTGCGCCACACAGAGACGGTCGATTCCGCCAGCGATGCGATGGCCAGACTGGGGCTGATATCGCCCAGCGGGTCCAAGAAGCCCTTCATGAACAGATCCACGACGCCGTGCTCCTGCTGTCGGTACAAGCAGCAGAGCGACATGTTGGCGCGCACAATGCCCAGGTCGGACAGATCGCGGATCTCAGGGATCTCCACCGAGTGGTTTAGCTGGTAGCCGATGCGCTCGCCATAGGACGTCATGGCGATGCCAGTCGACTCGATATACACCGTGTCGCGGAAGCGCACGAACGGACGCGAGACCAGCGGCCGGCCTTTGACGAGCCACTTGATGGTCACGGACCGCAGCGGATCGGCGCGCGTGGGTTCCACGATCGTCACCAGGTTGGCGCAATCAACCATGCCGTTCTCCGTGTACGCGGCCTTGATGTGCATCATGTCGAGCGTGTGGTTCTCCACGCCATACATGACGTCGTCCAGATCGCCTTGCAGCTTGCCCACAGTCAGCACGCCGGGCATCTCGGCGATTCGGCCACTCAGCGCCGCGGGATCAGCAGCGGTTGTTCCCTGGGCGCCCGATGCGCGACGCTCCTTATACACGGCCACATCGTCCTTCTTCTTGATCAGCTTCCAGTGCTTGGTGTCGACGACGCCTCTGTGCGCATGCAGATGCTCGTCGTACTGCTGCAGCGTGTCGTCGACCACGACTTGCGCCAGGCGCTCGATGGCGGCGCAATCGTCCTCGGACAGATTCACGCGCAGGAACGTGTCGGCCGGCAGCGGGAACTTCATGGTCGAGCAGAGAGCAGAGAGAAGCGGAGTGTTAAGCAGTCGTTCTCTGGCCGTAAAAATAAAGAGCGACGTAGAAAAGACCTTGGGAAGACCAGCCCAGCCCATGAGTGGGATGGTCAAGAGCCGAGTACCAGAAGGTGGGATGTGCCCCCTGGGGTTGTTGTGCCGCACAACAGCCAGGGGCACAACTTGTGCCAGCATAGAGTCCCACGTTGCAAATCACGTGAGAAATGCCAGGCGACTTGAATGGATCCAGAGCGACTCAAGGAATCTTTCGTGTGTCACGTCGCTGCACTTCAGCCAGACGCCAGATGCTTGAGGCGACGACATGTATGGAGGATTAATGCACGCAAGATTCTGGCGAGCGATGCGCATTTTGCCGTTCGAGGCCGAGAGGAAGTGGTCAGGTCAGCATGGTTGAATCCGTCCTCTACGCGAGACCGTATCGATGCCGACAGGATTGCTGGGCAAGCACGCTGCCTGACCAGAAACCAGCTTGCGTGTCCGCCCGTTCGGGCGTTGGGTCGCACTGTTTGATGAGTCCATGCTCAGGACCTGATTTCAAATCAGGTCAGGCTTCTCAGCTCAGCTGGTGGGTGAGTGTTAACGACACTTTGTGCTACAGTACCTGATTCAGCCTGTATAAACATGAGGCGTCTGTGCTACTATGGCTCTGTTAGCACGTTGTTCGCGCTATACACGTTTGCTGCTTCGAAGTCAAGCGGAGTAGAGTAACACAGTAAAGGATGGTCCTCCGTTCTTTATTGCATGCTTAAAAATCCAACTAATAGAGCTTGTCGCAGCACATGATGCTGACTGAGATCAACACCGCCAAGACGGTCTCGACCGGCGGCTGATCGAGTAGCCAGCGCTGCCATCGGAGCGGAAGCTGGCGGTGGAAATGGACGACAACGTAACCGAGTCATCAAACGATTCTAGGGAGGCAGAGCTTTTCACTTCAAAGTTGGACTCTGGATACAGCGACGGGGACAGACGCGAGGAATGCCAGACAGCCGCCGCTTCAGACGGGTACAGGTCCTCGCATTCCACCTCATGCGCTGCAACGTCCATCGCGCTCATCTTTGCCACGTGGTGCATGCAGCGAGAGCACACAGACACGGGCTTTCGCTCGGCCTCGCCAGTCTCTCCCGAAAGCAGACACAGTTCCTTGCGCACGCGACAGCCGGAGCAAACGCGGCCGCAACACAAAGCACACTTGGTCTTGGACGACACATGTCCAAATCCCTTCGTACATACTGTGCAACTGGAGAGGGACGCGTGTTCCTGGTTCTCCATCTTGGACGGCGGCATGTTGCTCAGCATCCACGTGAGCTTCTTCACTTGACCCCAGAGCACGTTTCTCCATACAGAGACAGTCACTTCAGCCAGCGATGCGATGGCCAGGTTTGGACTGATGTCGCCCAGCGGATCCAGGAAACCGGTCATGAAGAGATCCACGACGCCGTTGTCCATCTGCCGATACAGACAACAGAGCGACACATTGGCTCGCACGATGCCCAAGTCGGACAGGTCGCGGATCTCTGGGATCTCGACCGAGTGGTTCAGCTGGTAGCCGATGCGTTCACCATTGGAGGCC
>JAADVQ010000269.1:0-18385 GCA_023335835.1 Elongisporangium senticosum
CACTGCTTCTCTGGGTACAGCCACCCATTCATCCGCCGCGCCGCTTCCATCCGCACTGGGGAACAACAGGAACTCCGTGCCGTCTTCGGTCTTCTGCAGCGGCGCTGGATCTGCGGCAGGCTTGATGAGCTCGTCGTCCTTGAGCGCTGAGGCGGTCGTCCCATTGGCGGAGATCCAAGTATCAGTCGTCGTGGCGCTGGGCGCAAGCGGAAAGAGCTCGCAGGGCGACTCTGGGGCTGCAGACACAGCCTGGGTGGCAGCGCTGTCGCCGGCGTCCGCGATGGTGAGCGAGCGCATGCTGCTGCCGAAGAGGTCGAAGGCGCCGTCGTCCTTCTCCATTGAGTTCTGATGAATGTCACGCCAAGGTACCTTGAAGAAAACCGTAATCGCACTTAAAGGAAATGCCCGAGTATTTATAGGCGAATCGCACAATCACTCTATCACCAGCGACAGCTCCGAGAGGTCTGATGACGATGATGACGCTGGCGGAGGACGGGGCTGGCGGATGCGCAAGGGGCATGTCGCACAGACGCGCTTGAGCGCCAGCTGGAGCATGCGCAGCATTCCCTCACCTGTCCAGGTGTGGCGTGTGGGTCATGATCAGGCGAGTACAACGCAACGAGGCGCAGCAGCATGGGGGGAACCTTACCAGTCGTAGTGAGTCCTGTTGTACCAGAGATGTAGGGCGCCAGGAGCTCGTGGAGGGAGGGCAGCACGACGAGACTGTAGCCATCGCGTGTTTCCTGCGACGAAAGATATGACGGTTTGATGCCATACAGAGCTCCAGCTTCAATCCCAGAGATCGCACCTGCCACGTGCGCTCGATCGAGTCAATGGTGTGCAAGAGACTCGTGACTGTCGGCGCTGCGCGAAACTGGATCTGTTGAAGCGGCTCTGCGTATGCGAATGCGAGTTGCTCGTGTGTGCGCGAGCTCTTGGTCTATCAACGTAGTACGCCATGAGAATCTGCCGAATTTGACCGCAAGCAAGCGAGCGAGGCAAACCTCATGCGCATGCGCTCGATGGTCTGGATGCTGACTCGCCATCGCAATCACCAGCAGTTTGGACACAAGCACCGTATCCGTGACCAGAAACAACACGCGCTTGTGCTCCTGCGCCAAGGACGCAGCGATTTGGACACTGGCCTGCACACATCACACACACACGACTCAACACTCCAAGGCCCGCCTTCTCAAGTCCTACCACCCGCTTTACCTCTAAACTGCAATCCATCGTCGCGTTTGATGCCAGACAGCTACTAGTACGCGGTGTCTGCATTGTCCCAGAGGATGGCGCCGGCAGAAGCGTGCTCATGCGCGTCAGCTTGGCGCTGCAGACCGCCGCGGCTTTGAGTCTCAGCGTGGACAGAGCATTGGTTCGGTGCTGCAGCTTGGCCGAGAAGAGCTGCTCGGCGCTTCTGGTCTGGTCCTCGGGCGAGAGCTCCTCGGCTGGCAGCAGCCGCTTGATCAGCGGCATGTTGGCGCGGCTTTTGACCTTCACTCACGAGTCGCAAGTGTACCACTTGAAGTGGTACCAGGTGTGCTCCCTGGCTTTACCATGTGAAACGTGCGGGGAAAAAGACCTTACACTCACTCTGGAAGGCACGAGGACATGGCGGCGCCGGAGGACGTCGTTCGCTCGCCCGTGCAGCGGCCGCAGCTGCGCGGGGCCGACGCCTCGCAAGCCACAGCCCCAGCCACGGCCGTGGCGGTGGCTCTGCATTCACTGGGCGGTGAGTCGCCGGTGCCCACGGAGCGTGATCGCCGGAAGGAGCGCGAGCGCACAGAGCTCGTGCAAATGATTCTCGAATCCATCGCGAACGTTCCGGTTGCCGTGGCGCGCATCCACACAAACGAGAAGCTCCGTGCGGCGCTGCGCGAAGAGATGGGCCACGAGAGCGCGCTGCTGGACCAGTTCTTCGATAATAGTAGCGCGCACTCGACGGCGGATCGCAATGGCAATGGCAACTTCGAGTCCAAGCGCGATGAAGAGACGGCGTACAGCGAACGAAGCTCGCGCAGCTCTTCCAGATCGGATGACCGACTGTCCGTGGAGAATCTCGTGCGGTGGAATGAAGAAAACGAGCAGCGGCAGGGGCGATATGAGCTCCTGGACGGAGTGCACACGAAAGAAATGGGCCGACCACAGCAGAAGGTGATCCCTGCGTACGTAAATGCAACTTCTGGGAACGGCCGCAATGGGGCTCTTCGAAGCATTAGCAGCCAGAGCAACAGCAGCAGTAGCAGTAGCGTGTTTGATGCAGCCTACGAGCAGGACCTCGCCGACGCTGTGAACCAACTGGTCATGTCCGACCAGACGCTCAGCAGCATGGATAAGGGCGCAATCGTGGCCGCGATCCCCATTCGCCGCAATTCAGTGCGCAGTAACGAGGTCAACCGCATGTCCTCAACATCGCCGCAGTCTTCGGTCTGTCTTGGCGCGTCGCCTAGTAACATCTCGCAAGATGGCGAACCTGTATCCGCGCTCTGGCCTCGGCAGCCGAACCAGTTTGTGTTTACGCAAGAAGAGGAAGGCACAGTGCGTGGGGAAGACGAGGTCTACAGCGAGATCATCAGCTCTATGTGCGAAGACGAAAGTCTTCGTGACGACGACGGCGAAGAGGAAGAAGAAGACGATGACGATGACGAAGAAGACTTTGGCGAAGCGGAGAAAGTATTTCAGATGGATGAAGATGATACCCCGTTGAGCAACTCTTCAGAGACCAACTACCGAAGGAACGATACGTTTTCTTCCAACGGTCAGCCAGCAGAGTTTCGAGACTCGTTGGACGAGGAAGTTGATGTGGAAGGCGACAGCGCAGACGACGCCGATGACCAAGAAGACGACTACGATGATTTAGACCAAGATCGTGAGTATGACACGTTTCAGCTTCGCATCGTTCGCGAAAAGAATCGAACGGGATTCGAGCCTCATCAGGATTGGAAACCGCGAACAGGAAGCCTTATCGGAGGGCGATACAAAGTACGCTCACAATGTTGAAGTATATCAATTGGTGGGTATTGTGTTGTAACTGAATGGCCCTTTGCTGCAATGTAGGTGGAGCAAGCAATTGGCGAAGCAGTCTTCAGTCGAACGTACAAGTGCGTGGATACGGCGACATACCAGATCGTGTGTCTCAAAATCATCAAGAACAAGAAGGAGTACTTTGACCAAGGAGTGGATGAAATTCGCGTGCTGGAGTACATTGCGGAGAACTGCAATGTGGATGAGAAGCACCTAATTCGTCTGCTAGACTACTTCTACTTTCGTGAGCACCTGATTATCGTCACTGAGGTATGGACGCTGCTTTTCTTGCTCACTTGATTGGCTGCGTTGAACTGAGCTCTTGTTTGTTACAGCTTCTGCGGGACAACCTGTACGAGTTTTCCACTCTCTTGCTGCAGCGCGGTGTCATCAATTACTTCAACATGACCCGGTTGAAGCGAATCGCCATCGAGATCCTTGAGGCGTTGCATACGCTGCACACAATTGGCCTCGTGCACTGTGATCTGAAACCGGAGAACATCCTATTTGCCGATTTCAATGAGTGCAAGATCAAGGTCATTGACTTTGGCTCTGCCTGCTTTGTCACCGACGATCTCACGACTTATGTCCAGTCACGATCCTATCGAGCTCCAGAGGTTTGTTGCTGCAAATGCAGGCATTCCAATCCATTTGCTCGACTGTTGACTGACATTTGCTGCTTTGTCTTCGCTCAGGTCATTCTTGGTCTCATCTACGACCAAAAGATCGACCTTTGGTCGCTGGGCTGCGTGCTCGCAGAACTGTTCACGGGCCAGGTCTTGTTCCAGAACGACTCGGAGCAGGCGCTCTTGGCGCGGATCATTGCAACCATCGGTACGTTATCATTGGCGACTCATCGTTCTTCATTCCTAATGTCGTTGGTGATGTAGGTCCTATCCCATCGGACTTGATCGAGCAGCGCCCGGAGCTTTTGGCTGAGTTCAGCGAGAGCTCGTTCTTCCGCGTGAACAGCAAAGGCCAAGGCGTGCTGTCCGCCCCGTTCTCCATGGCTTCGCAGTCGCTCAAGCAGATCGTGCAGACCATCGACGTGCAGTTCATCGCGTTCCTGCATGCGCTGCTGACCATCGACCCCAAGCGCCGTCTTTCGGCCGCCCAAGCCCTGCGTCACCCGTGGCTCAGCTCCTCGTCGTCCTCGTACTCCCGGCAGTATTAAGTGCATTTCGGCCCGTCGCACTTTAGTGAAGTGGTACGGTGCCTGTGCTGCTCTTCCTTCCCACGGACAAGCCCAAAGCTGACAGACAGACTGCGTGACCGGTCGGTCAGGCAGGTCGCAATCGGCCGGTCGGCGATCAAGACTCAGCCAAGCCAAGCGATGCGGAGCCGCGAGTCAACGCCGGTCGGTACCTGCTCCTTCCTGTAGGCGAGGCTTGGGCCATGCCTTTCTCTATTTAGCCAGTTGTAGTCCATTATTTACATCATGCACCCGCCAGTTCTAGACCACTCGCCCGTCCATCGGCGACGGGCTTGTTTTGTTGCCTCAGTCTCTCATTGCGTCATGTTGTGGACCTTGCTGCAGGACCACGCGCAGCGTACAGTCAGCGGTACCAGCAGCAGTAGCAACCAGTCGCGGGAGCAAATCCAGGTGGACGGGAAGACGGTGGCGATCGACCTGCGCGAGACCGAGAGGTGCGCGGGGTGGTATCCGAACCAAGACATCGCGGTGGTCAGCGATATTGGCAAGCCTCCGCTGCCACCAGATGGTAACAGAGAGGCGAATGTCGGATCCTCCGCGCACACGATTATAGCGCGATCGGTGCTGACGACGTTCCCGCGTGATTTTTATTCAAACTGTAGGCTTCGCGCCATTGCGAGTCGGGCACCAACGACCACCCCAGGCGCCAGAGAACGGCGACAATGAATCCGCCAAAGGGTATGCTCTCTGTTGGCTGCATCGCCAGCAGAAGCTGGAATTGACGTGTGTGTATGGCTGTATGGCGCTATGGATGCAGTTTCTCGCTGGATACATTGCTGTGGACCGAATCGCTGTTAGAAGAGCGGCTGATGGAGCTGACGGCCTGGACAAGGCGTGCGCCGCTGTCGCAGCAACAGAAACTCGACCGTGTGAACTGGATTCTGAGCAGGTGCAGCCCCACCAGTGCCACTGCCAATTCCGAGAAGGTGTAGTGTGGAGATAGTGATCGACCCTGTATCCATAATATTTTGCTTTTTGCGTGTGCCTCTCTGCCTGTGCCCTGTGATTTAGGAATTGAACGACCAGTCGGTGGGATATATTTATCTAAGGTCGTTTCAATCGCTCTGATGGTCAAAAGCGGGTTGGCTCGATCTCTGTGATCGTTCAAATGCACCATGACGAGCATATTGCTGCATTGGCTGAATGAAGAGCTGCAACTGGATCGCAAAGTGCACGTGCTGGAGCGAGATTTGAGCAATGGCTACATATTTGCGCAGGTGCTGCATGCAGCTGGAATGGAGAAGCACTTGGACAAATACTGCGATGACGCTGCAATGCCGACGAAAGTGCGGAATTTGGAGCAGCTTGGTCAGACGCTTGAGGCTTTAGGTCACCCTCTACCGCTAAGTGTTCGTCGCGCAATCATTATTGAGGACAGGTCAGCGATTCTTCAACTATCGCTGCAGTTGAAAGACCTGGTTCAGTGCCGAAAGAAAAAGCCTTGTAATGAGCACAAGCTAGTCAAGACCCGAATCTACGACCCTCGAAAACCAGCTGAAAGTGTGAAGCCACCACACGACTTGGAAGAACGATTTGTTCAGGAGACAATCAAGAAATTCCACCCGCGAGAAGTTGGTTTTCAACAAGACGTCAACATGACGGTTCATTTACGAGCCTTCGAGCAAGCTCAATGGGCCAGAGAGAATGAGCTCGACGACGTTCGTATACACAGCTTTTGGTTCTCTGCCAGCCACGGATTTGCTCCTAATGCTTTGATTATTGTAGTGGCAGCAGACGTCGAAAGTTCAGCAGTTGTCAAGTGCAGCTGCTGAAATGGGGAACTTACGAACGCATTTCAAGCAAAAAGAGAAATTCATGCAAGACTGGGACCAAGAGCACAAGGAAAAATGGTCGCGGACGCAGGTATAGACACATGTCTCAGTATAAGCAGTGTAAATGGGTTCTGACTTGTTTACGATGAAAAGAAATTGTTCTTGCAAGCAGAACGTGACGATTTGCGTCTAGAGCTCACATTAGCAGAGCGCAAGCGCCTTCAGCAGCAGACCAGATTACAAGAAATCCAGCGTGATGCAGCACAAGGCGTGACAGGGTTTGAGAACAACATGAATCGGATGGGCCTTGGTAGCGTGGCTAGCTCTGCGAATGACTTGCATCTGCGTGCCATCCGATCGGATGATGCTGGTCCGTTGGCGCATTTGCATTTTCTCGAAAAGCAGGTGGAAGAGCTTTCATTTCGTCCATCCAATAATCTGAAGATGATGAAGGAGCTGCGTGAACGAAGACGAGCGCAATTGGCTGCAGAAGCGGATCGGAGGCGACGCAGACGGAAAACGCTCGCTGACCAGAAAAGATCGTCGGTGGGAATAACTGACTTGATTTGTATGCATTGTGTAAACGTGCCAACTGTGTGAATTCTAACGTGTCGGTTTTGTGTAAAGATTCAAGAGGGCGCAAGTTCTGACTTGATCGACGACATGGGCAGCATGGAAGCTGATGCGTTTGATAATCAAGCTACAGCGAAAGAATCATCCGAGCCAGCCGATACTGAAGTTAATGTGCGGGAGCTGTACCTTGAAAGCAAACGCGCAGATTTAGAAGCAAATTATGATCACCTGCGGGAATCTGGAACAGAAAAGAGAGAGAGCGGCATGGAAGTTTTAGAAAGAATTAAAGAGCGTTCAGAGGCCAAAGCTACAGCCCAGAAATTGGAGATCGTAGCAGATGCGCTCGACGCATTGATTATGCTCGTCATAAGAACCGACGCGTTGCCGTAAGTTTTGATCTGCTGTGGGTATTTAGAATAGACCTGACGCTTTTGGTATTGCTGACTAGATCGCCAACCCTTGAAGCATATGAAGAGCTGAAGCATGAAACGTTCCTACGGCTTGATGGGATAAGACAGAACTACGCACCTGCGTCCAAGACAGATACTTACGAAGCAACTCTTCTAGCTCATGAGCTCCGGTTGTTTGGTGGTGTCTGGAGTCATCTCCCATTGGGCTCGGCTCCAGAGATTTTGAACGTGAAAACTTCGATTCAGACGTTTCTCCAGGAAATCACGACTTCACCCAGTTCACTCGACACCAAATGGTCTTCACTGTCTGCTTTCCACATTGTAAGTATTGCCACGTGTGATGCTGTTGGCGCATCATATGCTGCTCGAGTAGCAGTCGAGCACAGTATGGAGTACTTAATTTTGGAAGATCTACTGGAAGAGTGCGTGGCATTCTCCTATGACCCGCAAAAACAAGCCGATGCGATCCCAACGTTTAGCGACCGGCAGGTAGAGTGATATAAGCCAGCATTTCTAGTTGGTATTTTCTCTCGAGCTTATGTATGTACACCTCCAGCGTGAGCTAGGCGTGTTTGGCCTGAAAATATCGACAGCTCGACAAAAAGGTACTGCTATCCCAGAAGCCTTAGCAGTGGATGTTATGGTAGCTGCCATTTTGCTTTCGCGAAATCGAAGAATCGCCTCCAAAAGTGAAGAGACTGAAGAACACAGCGAAACGAAGCAGGTGGGCTCTACCCAAATGGGGTGTATTCTGCACAATTTCCCACGGTTAGTGCTTGCATGGCTTTGAAGAAGAGTAGGTTCCCTTGGATTAGCATGCCGCTGTTGATGTTTAGATCGACGGAAGAAGCCAAGCTTTTAGAGAAAGCATTAATAGCAAGCGCAGATACAATTGACGAAGAAGAAAAGGTTTCCCGAATTACCGCTCTCGAGACCATGTCTGCAAGGTCAGAGCCAGTTGGTCTACCATTTCATTCCAGCTTGAGCGCCGCCATTTGCCTCTCAATAACAGAGGAGCCACCGGTAGACGTTGTGGACCCATTTGAAAATCTTGCTTCTGACACATTCGGGGAACATGACAATAAAAAGAGAGCATCGGTTCTTGCGCACGGGGATTCAAAGAAAGCGGCCGCTTTTGCCGCAGCTGATGCTCACGCTAAGGCAGAAATGAACGAAGAAAGTAATCGACTGAAGGAGCGGCGGGCCCAACTGGAAGGATTTTGGAGTCAATCAACCTGTCTTACAATGGTACGTGGAGATTTCCCATTGTACGTTGGCTGATGCAGACAGTCGATTGACAAGACGATGCTGGGTAGATCGATCCGCTTCACATGAATGGCGACGTCGTGGTTGAGACGCTGCATTTGACGATCGATTTGTTCACTCATGAGTCTATGAAGGAAACCACTCTAGCAATTGTATGTGACTCCCGCGAGATAGCCGATGAACTGTTGGAGGCTCGAGAGCAAAGACGAGCGACACTGGAGACAATCCAACGAGTACATTGGATGAAAGCTGCTGGGGATCTTGACTTCAAGCAAGATGCAATCGATTCCTTGTCTTTCCATCTGGACAAGGTATGTTATCCTAACAGAACACGCTGTCGATTGCCTTTCATAACCCCTGCTTCGCTTTTAGATGGACCAAGAGCTGCGACAGGAAATATCCGACCGATTTGGCATCGTCCGACGTGTGCTTTGTGATGCGACTGCTATATGCACTCAAGCAAGGGAAACTCTCGATGACATTTTTGGAGGAACCGCTGAGTTTCAGGCGGTCTTGGACGCCACCGCGAAGACATTGACCAAGGTTCGCACTGTGAAGTCTCACCGCGAGGTTTGTTTGGCTAGATCTACTCTGTCTATCTTTGTGGCTGACGCTTTTGGCTCTGCTGGTTGTGGTTTTGTTGCTGTAGCGGGTATTGACCGATCTCGAGGTGTCTCTGGGGGATTTGGTCGATGCCAAACGATTACAAGCAAATGCATTCGTTCGTGCGCTGGAGACTGATCCATCTCCGCCAGCCATCTCTGTGGTCAATGCGGTTTTCCGGATGCTTCCTTCCATCACCTTTCGACTGGAAAGCCAGATGATGGATTTGCTAGATCTACTTCGAAGTGATTTCTATGGTCGTTTCCCGTTTCTGAGCAAAGACGTTGCCACCAAATTCGAAGTGGTGCTTCCACATGCGATCATGAGCGAGGCTATGGCGGCTGTTATGGAACTACCAAGTGATGAAATATACTCGGAAGTACGTGACGATATGAGCCATCGACTCAGCTCAGTTGCTTCAGCATTTGTTTTCCGGCATGATGATGAACAAGCGAATGGTGAAGAGCAGTCGACACTGCATGAGCGAAATATAGTCGCCTGTGAACTCAAACGTTTTCTTCAGCAGACGACGCTGCTTTGCAATTTCGCGATCAAGATGAAACAAACACTGAGTAATTGTTACTACAACCATGTCCACGATCTGGAACAAGCCATCTTGGCGGATTTCCAGCACAAGAACGCATGCATTGCCTCCATCATGGATGCCATGCGACTGAATGGTCGTGCAGTTTGGCCAGACCTAGTCGTTCCACGTGATATGCCCACGTCTGCATCAGTACAAATACTACCGCAAGGCTATCTGAGCCAGTACTTGTCATTTGCCCAAGTGCGAGCCTTGATTCGAGCGTTCCAAGCGGCCGAGGATCCCTCCATCAGTGCAACCGCCTTTGCGCACATCACAAAGACCGATTTTGTGACGCAAGTTTTGCATACTGCTGCGCAGGAGGAATTCCCTTTGGCCTGGCAAAATGCCACAGCAATCGCGTCATTGGCAGGGCAACTCTCGGGGGCTTCGTCTGATCTGGTGTGCTGGCGAACGATGGTTCTGTCGCTGCTTTGTCAACAATTTCTAGATTTCCCGCCGTTGGATTTCTTTCTGGAATGGCTGCTGAAAACTCGTACGTTGTCTGCCACAGCAGTGGACGAATCGGCTATCAAGACGACGATTTCATGGATCGAATTCGAGCGACTTCCAATGTGGTTTGACGGCCGAATTGGCGATACCGTGGCTCACGACGCCCGTGAGCTATTGTTCTCGCTGTATGCGAGTCCGGATGCGACTCCAATCGGTGAATCAATCTCTGCATCTGTGCTGACAATGTTGCTGAGCTGGAGTGCGTATCCATCCGGTTCGAGTGAGATCAACAGCAATCTGGCCTCCTTGCTGCCAGCATTCTCGCGCGGTCTCTTCCGTGCGTTCCACATCCTCGTGCGATGGGAAGAGCCTGGTTCCAAGGCGCCTCGACTGAAAGCAGAACTCGTGAACGAGCTGTTGCGCTTTGCAGGCATTCCAGTCGTATCGACTGAGGTTGATCAGGGACAAGTCCGCGACTGGGGCGAGCACGATGTGCTGCAGTTCCTGAGCTTCTGCGATGCGGCGCCGTACGCGGATCGACTGAAAGCTTGCTTTGCACTTCCGAATCCGCTGCAGATCCTCTCAGAGCCCAGCGACCGGTCGTGGTTAGATCGATAATCATTCCAATGATAGGCTTATTTACAATATATAAAGGGCTTTCTCTATGCTTCGGTCTTCAGTCAAACTAGCTATAGCTGCGTCATGGCGCGTGGCGTCTGCTTCTTCTGTTTTGGATGCGCAGACGGTGGCGGCGTCAGCATGCGTGGCTTCTTCCGCAGCACATCGGCATACACGGATTGCGCGAAGACCCCAGCGAGAAAGCCAATGGCGCAGGCCGACTTGAGGCTCCGTGCGTACTTGATCGCCAGCAGCGCCGCCAGAAATCCGCCGGCGAGCTTCATGGAGCTCTCGGCGCGCGGCCGAACGTAGATCTGCTCCAGCACCGCCTCTATCGCGAGCCGCAGCACACGGCTACTGCTGCTGCTTGAAGAGCCAGCGGCGTTCACCCGCTCCTGCTCCATGGCGGTCGATGATCGCGCTTTGTCGCATGGAAGAAGCATTGGGCAAAGTCCACTATTGAGGCCTTCTGCAGTACATCTGTCTTCCAAAGTGATTGGCACTTCACCGCGTCAAGTGCCGAGATGGACCAAGCAGAGACGACGCAGGAGGCGAATGGCTGCCACCACTACGAGCGCCAGTGCGACGTGCTGGCCGAGTGCTGCCAGCACTGGTTCGGCTGCCGCCTGTGCCACAAGGATCAGGTCGGAGACGGCCACGAGATCGACCGCCACGCCATCCGCAAGATGCGGTGTCGCGCCTGCCAGACCGAGCAGCCGGTACGTTCGTGTGTGTAGTTGCTGGCTGCTGCTATGCGTCTCGTCTAATGCAAGCACACATGGGATCTGCATATGTGTGATAGTGCGCTCGCGAGTGCGTGAACTGTAAGCTGGTCATGGCCGATTACTTCTGCAGCGTGTGCAACCTGTTCGACAACCAGGGCCAGCAGAAGCAGATCTTCCACTGCGATGGCTGCGGCATCTGCAGGTAGGAATGAATGGCTTTCTGCCGCTGGCAGCAGATCGGTGACTCTGTGGTGGCGCTATCGTATTGCAGAGTGGGCGGCCGTGAGAACTTTTTCCATTGCGATACGTGCTGCGGCTGCTATCCGCTGTCGCTCAACAACAAGCACAAGTGCCTGCAAGGGTCCATGCACCGCGAGTGTGCGATCTGCATGGAGGTACGTTGCTTTCAATCGATCTCTTTTAGCAACGTGCAGGGGTCACTGTGTGGTGCATGCAGGTCACGTTTGCCTCCGTGGAGAGCGTGAATGTGCTCCCGTGTGGCCATGTGCTGCACGGAAGCTGCCGGAAGACGTACATTGAGTTCGGGTGAGTAGCTGTGCGTGCAAGCATTTGATGAGACTGGGAACTCACTTGGTGCGGCTCAAGCCATCGCGTCTGTCCCTGGTGCCGAGGCACACTCTTCTGGCCCATTGACGAGAACGAAGCCGGCGATGCCACCGACAGCGACGTGGAGATCATCGAGTTTGAAGATATGGAGGATGATGAGGACGTGGACGAAGACCACGAGGAGCATTCAGACGGCGAGGAAGACAGCGCTGATGAAGACGATCACGAGGGCTTGGACGACACGAGCGGCTCAGAGCATGAGTACGAAGACGACGACGCGACGTCGACAGGCACAGGCGCTGCCTCGGAGCAAGCTTCCGATCTGGAGCAGGCGTCTCCGTCTTCCGCAGCGACAGCCGCCGGCCACACGTCTGGAGCCGAGTCGACCTCGGATGCGGCATCCAGCAACACGATCTTCACGTTCTCACATGGGAACGACGACTCGGACACCATCGACCTGCCCAGCAGTTCCTCCGCCTCAGCTGCGGCCTCTGACCACTAGAGAAAGGAAGCTTTGAATGCCAAACTCACAACAACAACGGGTGGCTTTATGTACAACACACTGATGGCCACACTGGCTGCACGCATTAAATACTGAGAGCTACTTCATGCGCGTGCGAGCGCGTGCTGCGAGCGCGTGAACAGCGCCGCGGACTTGCAGTCGACCGAGCAGAACGTGGCGAACCGACTGGCGCCGACCACGAAGTTGCGCATGCACGTTTCGCACTCGGCGAACTGCACGTTGGCGCTGCCGTCGCTCACGGCCTTCTGTCGGTAGCCCTCCAGCTCCTCGTGCGGGACCGTGACGGCGAACGAGTTGCAGAGCTCGGACCGCGCGTGCGCGCGCTTGCTGGCGCCGGCCAGCGCCACGGGCTGCAGCTGCTTGACCTCGTCCTGCTGGTTGCCGCTGTCCTGGCCACTGAGCTTGCGCAGAAACTTCTTGGTGCGGGCGCCGAGACCCATGATAGTGGATGATGGACTTGAGACCGAGGCGCGCTCTTGAAGAATGGCGGTACTACGCCAGCCCCACGAATTTCGAATGCGACTCTATGACGGATCCAGATCTGAGTCTCTTTTCTCCCATAAAGTCGGACTTTGGCCATTCGCTTCCGCCAGCTGCTCTGCCTTCTTTTCCGTCGCGATGATAAGTTAAAAACGCCGTACCGTAAGTGCACAAAACGGATTCAGAGCGTTCATTGGCTGAAAAAAGGTGCAAGATGTGCAAATATCCCCATTCGCTAAAAATATAAAAAGAGGGTTGTGGTGTCGATTCCAAACCCATTTGGGCCGTTTCATCCACCATTGGCTATAATTTATCTTTATCCCGACTCATGATTGGCTACTACCCTTCAACCCATTGAAAGTGCACAAATCATTGGCCAAAACCCTGATCCGAGCGGCAACCAGGCTCTTTTTCCACACCACAAGAACATACCTGGAGCCCACGCGCTTTTGTTTGCGCGAGCACGGTACTGCGTCTGGGCATGTAATTTGTGTGGCTAGTGTCAGAAGCCCAATCTTCGTCCGCAGATCACTCGACTGCCTGCCTGTGCCGATGGCTGCCGCGCCCCCGTCCCGCTCGCTGCCGGAGCGCATCTCGTTCCCGGAGGAGGAGCTCAAGACGCTCAAGCTCTGGGAGGAGGTCGATGCCTTCAAGACGTCGCTGGAGCTGTCCAAGGACCGCAAGCCCTTCACGTTCTACGATGGCCCGCCGTTCGCCACGGGCCTGCCGCACCACGGCCATATCCTGGCCGGTACGATCAAGGACACGGTCACGCGCTACGCGCATCAGACCGGCCACTACGTGGAGCGCCGCTTCGGCTGGGACTGCCACGGCCTGCCCGTGGAGAACGAGATCAACAAGAAGCTCAAGATCACGACCAAGGAGGAAGTGCTCGAGATGGGCATTGACAAGTACAACGCTGAGTGCCGCGGCATCGTGCAACGCTACACCAAGGAATGGGAGCAGACGGTCAAGCGCATCGGCCGCTGGATTGACTGCGAGAACGATTACAAGACCATGGAGCCGTGGTACATGGAGTCGGTCTGGAACGTCTTCCAGACCATTTTTAACAAGAGCCTGGTCTACCGCGGCTACAAGATCCTGCCGTACTCGACGGCTTGCACCACGTCGCTGTCCAACTTCGAGGCCAACCTGGACTACCGTGACACACCCGATCCGTCCGTGGTCGTGGCGTTCCCGCTCGTGGAGTCGCCCGAGGTGGCGCTGCTGGCCTGGACGACCACGCCCTGGACGCTGCCGTCCAACCTGGCGCTGTGCGTGAACGACAACTTCGACTACGTCAAGATCAAGGACATCAAGACCGAGAAGATCTACATCCTCGGCGAGGCGCGGCTGTGCCAGGTGTATCCCAAGATGGAGAAGAAGGGCTACAAGGGCGGCGAGTTCGAGGTGCTCGAGAAGTTCAAGGGCTCGACGCTCGTGGGCAAGAAGTACGTGCCGCTGTTCGACTGCTTTGCTGACTGGGAAAACGCCTTCCGTGTGCTTTCGGACAACTACGTGTCCGACAACGGCGGTACAGGTATCGTGCACCAGGCGCCCACGTTCGGTGAAGACGATTACCGCGTCTGCGTGGCCAACGGCGTGACGGACAAGTTCCAGTTGCCCAACCCGCTGGACGATAATGGACGCTTCACGGACCAGGTGCCGCTTGTCAAGGGCCTACACGTGAAGGAGGCCGATGATATCATTTGCAAGGACATCAAGAGCCGCGATCGTCTCGTGTCCAAGGGCACCATCGTGCATAGCTACCCGTTCTGCTACCGTTCGGGTACGCCGTTGATCTACCGTGCCATCCCCGGCTGGTTTGTCAACGTTGAGGCCATCCGTGACCGCATCGTGGCCAACAACAAGGAGACCTACTGGGTCCCGTCGTTCGTGCAGGAGAAGCGCTTCCACAACTGGCTGGTCGATGGTAAGGACTGGAACATCTCGCGTGGTCGTTTCTGGGGCACGCCGCTGCCGCTCTGGGTCAGCGACGACTACGAAGAGGTTGTTTGCGTGGGCTCGATCGCTGAGCTGGAAGAGCTGACGGGTGAACGCGCCACGGACCTGCATCGCGAGTTCATCGACCACCTCACGATCCCGTCCAAGCAGGGCAAGGGCGTGCTTCGCCGTGTGCCCGAGGTGTTTGACTGCTGGTTCGAGAGTGGATCCATGCCGTACGCGCAGCAGCACTACCCGTTCGAGAACAAGGACAAATTCGAGTCGGGCTTCCCCGCTGACTTCGTCGCTGAAGGTCTGGATCAGACCCGTGGCTGGTTCTACACGCTCATGGTGCTGTCCACGGCGCTGTTCGACAAGCCCGCGTTCAAGAACTTGATCTGCAATGGTCTCGTGCTTGCTGAAGATGGCCGCAAGATGAGCAAGAGTCTGCGCAACTTCGCGGACCCCAAGGAGATCCTGGAGAAGTACGGTGCCGATGCGCTGCGTCTGTACCTCATCAACTCGCCGGTCGTGCGTGCTGAGCCTCTGCGCTTCAAGCAGGAAGGCGTGCTTGGTGTGATCCGTGATCTGTTCCTGCCGTGGTTCAACTCGGCTCGTTTCTTCGCCCAGAACGCCACTCGTCTCGAGGAAAGCACGGGTGTCGTGTTCGTGCCCAGCAAGGAGGCCGCACTGGCCACCAAGAACGTCATGGACTCGTGGATCATTGCCGCTTTGCACAACTTGATCAAGTTTGTGCACCAGGAAATGGCCGCCTACCGTCTGTACACGGTCGTGCCTCGCCTGGTCGAGTTCATTGACCAGCTGACCAAGTGGTACGTGCGCCTGAACCGTCCTCGCCTCAAGGGCGCGGCTGGCAACGACGAAGCCTTCATTGCTCTGTCGTCGCTGTACGAAGTGCTGTACAACTTGGCCAAGCTCATGGCGCCGTTCACGCCGTTCTTCGCCGAGTACATGTACCAGTTCCTGCGCCAGTTCCACCCGAACGTGGTCAACAGCGTGACGGGCCTCGCGGAGGACGCCGATGGTGTCGCCAAGAGTGTGCACTACCTCATGCTGCCGGACTTCGACCCGAGCCGTCTGGACGAAGGCGTCGAGACCTCCATGAAGAACCTGCAGACCGTCATTGAGATGGGCCGTGTGGTGCGTGAACGCCGCACGATCTCGCTGAAGAACCCCGTGAAGAAGGTCATTGTGGTCTCGAGCGACGCTGCCACGCTGGCCGGCCTGGAAGCTCTGACGACCTACATCCACGACGAGCTGAACATGCGCGACCTGGAATTTTCCTCGGACGAAAAGGCCTGGTGTGTGCTCAAGGCCGAGGCCAACAGCAAGGCGCTCGGCCGTCGTCTCGGCAAGGCGCTCAGCGGCGTCAAGAAGCAGATCGAGCAGATGTCCCACGACGATGTCAACGCATTCCTGGCCAACAAGACGGTCACGTTCGGCGAGCACGAGCTCTCTGGCGATGACCTCTTTGTCAAGCGCGAGTTCAAGGGCGACAAGCAGATCTACGAAGCCGATGTGTCGCCGGAAGGCAACCTGACTGTTGTGATCGACACGCGCGAAGACGACCAGCTGAAGCTGCAGGGCTGCGCGCGTGAGGTCATCACGCGTGTGCAGAAGCTGCGCAAGAAGGCTGGCCTGGTTGTGCAGGACAAGATCCAGGTCTTCTTTGAGGAGAAGGACGGCTCGAGTGCGATTACCTCGGCCATCAAGGGCTTTCTGCCCATGATCGCGTCGGCGCTGGGCTCGACCCCGTCGCCCGTGACGCTGCAGCCCTCGCACAGCGTGACGATCATCTCGGAGGACGCCCAGTTCTTCGACTCGAGCATCACGCTCGTGATCGCTCGCCCGAGCGTGTTCTTCGCCGCCGACGCCGTGCTGGCCAAGGACACTAAGGTCGCCGCTGAGGACATCAAGTCCTACGTGGCCTCCATGGAGTACGCCGACGTCAAGGAGTCGCTCACGTCGAGCGGCTCGCTGAGCCTGCAGGTGTTGGAGAACCAGGCTGCGCTGTCGCATGGCGTGCAGCTCTTCCTGGACGCCAAGGAGTTCGCTGCGGCCTCGAAGGACTCCACGCTGTCCTGGCTGCTGGCCGATGCGTAATCCATATCTTGCGAATCTAGACGTGGCAAGAGTGCTATAGTAACGCAACACGAGACCCAAGCAGACCTTGCGGGATTTGTTTTGACATTGCGTCCGACCCGTTTGCTTTGATACATACACGTGTGGTGATGGGCAATCCATCCAGGCACATCCCCTCCGAGGTGAGTGGTCATGAAACAGCGGCCCGTCAAGTGTTTGCGCATGTGAATGTGGGATGAATGATGGAAGGTGACCATGGAGGAGGGATGAAAGGTACCTTGCAGAGAGGTGGATGGCATGGAGGTGGATGGATGAATGCATGATGGAGGAATAAGGTAACGTTATATTTTTCAGGACTAGTTTGGAGGGATCCGACACGGAGGACGACAGTTCAATTGCATGCGCTTCAATCCGCTCATGCTGCATTGTTGCCGCTGAATTTGTACGACAGCCAGTCGTAGGACACGAGCACAATGCCGAACTGGGGCGCGATCCGGCCGACGCGCGGGCCCCAGCCGGCAAAGAGCGCGGCCATGCCGCCCTCCGAGTACACCTGCTTGAACGTGCCGACCATGCCGAGATTTGCCGGCGCGCCGCGGGCTTGCATTCTGGTCTTGCAAAGGTCCAGCGGCGTGGACAGGAACGCCGCGGGGATACCGGCCGTGGAGGCGGCCGCCATGGCCCAGCCGAGCGACGACCCGTCCTCAATCTGCAGCTTGCGCTTGGCCATATCGTAGAGCGTAAAGTACGTGGCTGCGAACATGACGTCGCGCGAGATGCAGGCGCTGTAACCTCGGTACAGTCCCTGGAGCCCAAGCTCACGCACGACGCCGAGCGCATTCAGCGAGCTGTCGATCTGCATGCGCACCTTGACGACCTCGACCGGGTTCATGACCACGGACTGCACAACGCCCGACGCCGTGGCGGACGCGAACGAGGCCACGAAGGCGTTCGGATCGGCGAACTTGCCCTTGACGAACTCGCGCGTGGCCAGTGATACGGCCTTGTCCGGGATCGTGCCGCAGAGCTGCGGGCCGAGGCCCTTGTAGAAAGAGCGCACGCCTTCCTTGTAGAAGATGCCGTTGAGCACCTGGAGCGCCGAGCTGGACACGCGGCTGTGCTGCATGCGGGTCTTGACCACGTCCACAGGGTACACGGCGATGATGCCGCCCATGCCGGCCGTGGCGCCGATCATCATGGACTGGAGCACGCTCTGCGGGTGGTGCGCTAGCGGCGCATGGCTGCATCAAACGATCAAAAGGTGTGTGTTAAGAGCCTGTGCGAAAGGACGTAATGGGAAGGGACTATCATCAAGCAGCCCGCACTCACCTGGGCGTGGTCGGGCGCACGGTCTCGCGACGCAGCAGCGCCAGACTGTCAGTCTGCGGCTGTGACGAGGAACTGCTCAATGGATCGGATGGTCAGGACACCGGAATGAGACTCGAGAGGCGAACAGAGGAAGAGGACAACTCACACGGCTCCGGCTTTCAACATCGCTTCTCTTGTGCAGGTTCGGCGGAGTTGCAAG
>JAADVQ010000270.1:0-18330 GCA_023335835.1 Elongisporangium senticosum
GCGCGGCAATGCGTCTAGAACAGCAGCGGAAGCGCGACAAGTCTGTGTTTAAGACCAAACCGCCCACAAAAGCCATTCGGATTTCTGTCCTCGTGCACTTGGGAGCAGGAAGTTCAAGCGACGCAGCTGATCAGTGCATGTCTCCGTCCGTAGAAGAAGCTCCCAAGCACAGTGCAAACACAGTTGGCTCAGCCGATCCCGATGGCTCGCGTGCGTGGATCCGAGTTGGCCGCGGTAAATGGAGAGAAGCTTCGCTGCTGGAGGCAGAGCATGTCCCAGACCACGTGAGTCTCTGGGACAACGAGCAGCCGCCCACGCCAACTGAGCTGCTCACACACGACGGCAGGTGGCAGGAGTTCTTGCGTCAGGAAGCCAGCCGTCAGTCCAGCGACGCCAACGTGTCGCACCCTCCGTTGCCCGCAGCAGCAACGTGGTGCCTTGAAGAGCTCGAATAACTGAGTGATGGACCTTCCCCAACACGTGTCACAGACAAAAGTGTACCCAAGTCATATCGCATAGTAATGTGTGGCACATCAAATTAGGACCAAAAGTGAACCCAAATGGCCTACAATAGATCCACCCCCCTTGGGGTCTCTTCGGTTCATGCTGGGGTCGCGTACAGAGTCATTCTCCAATCCGCCACGAGCAGCACCAAGAAGAACAAGCACCAAGCACCAAGTCGCCGCCTCCTCAACCAGCAACCATGAGCAAAGACGAGCGAGGACCCCGCGTGATCCGCCTGCCGCCCTACAAGTACGTGCACGTGCTGGACACCAACTCGAACGTGTCGCGCGTGCTGGCCGGACCGCTCACGTACACACGCCAGGAGCACGAAACTGTGCTCACAGCGCCTCAAGACATGATTGTGCTGCCTGCGCAGCACTACGTGGAGATCCGCAACCCGGTCATGATGACCAAGGACGGCGAGATCGTGCGCGACCAGTTCCAGCAGGCTAAGCTCCGTCACGGCGAGCTTGAGTTCCGCATGTTTGACCAGTACCCGGACCCGTTTCCTCTGTACCCTGGTGAGGTCCAAGTCGGCCAGATCCAGCGCCTGCGCGTTGTATCCGTCGACCGAGCGCTTCGTATTTGCGCCACTCGCAAGATGGAGGATCATGTTGCTGGAGACGAGTGGCTCTTCGTCGGTCCTGCGACGTACATCCCGCGCGTGGAAGAAGAGGTCGTGGCCGTGGTCCAGGCCATCGTGATCAAGAAGAACCAGGCCATCAAGTTCCGCGCCGTGAAGAAGTGCAAGGACGCGCTGGGCGTTGAGCGGGACGCTGGCGAGGAGTGGCTCGTGCGCACGCCCGGCGCCTACCTACCGCAAATCGACGAGGAGCACGTGACCACGATCCAAGCTCATATCCTGACGGACAAGACTGCCCTGCATCTGCGTGCGGTGCGTACGTTCAAGGATATCTACGGGATTCAGCGCAAGGCCGGCGAGGAATGGCTCGTGACGTCTGAGATCGCAGAGACGCACCTGCAGGACGTCCACGAAGAGATCGTGGGCACGGTCGATATCATCACGCTCACGAACCGCCAGTTCTGCGTCATCGTGGACCCCGTCGTGAGCGGCGTACAGAAGCGTGGAACCCGCGAGCTTCGGAAGGGCGAGACGAGCTTCTTCCTGTTCCCAGGCGAGCAGCTGGAGAACGGCATTGAGAACGTTTGCATTCTCGCAGACGACGAAGCTGTGCTGATCCAGGCGAACGAAGCGTTCGTAGAGGAAGCGCCTGTGAAGCACGACACTTCCCAGGCTCAGAACGTCAAGCGCGAGGCTGGGGAACGCTGGATGGTCCACGGACCCAGAGAATACATCCCGCCGATCCAAGTGCAGATCCTGGAAGTGCGTCGCGCGATCCCGCTGGACAACAATGAAGGCGTGTACGTTCGAGACAAGAAGACTGGCCACGTGCGCTCCGTCAAGGGACAGACGTACATGCTGCAGCCCACGGAGGAGCTCTGGGCCAAGACGTTGCCTTCTGAGGTCGAAACGATTCTCGCCGCGCAGTCTGGCGGCGCGGCGTACGTCCAGGACCCCTCTGCATCTTACCAAACTGGCTGGAGCGGTCCCCAGAGCATGCCTCGACCACTTCCAACCGTTGAATCCAAGCGCGATCCCACGCGAGTGGTGACTTTTGAAGTGCCGCACAACGCAGCCATGCAGGTCTACGACTACAAGACTACGTCGTCCCGCATCCTCTTCGGGCCTACCTTCGTGATGCTCGAGCCTGAAGAGCAGTTCACGATCATCCGGCTCGCTGGAGGAGTGCCCAAGCGAGCCAACGTCATCAACACGCTGTGTCTCCAACTTGGACCCGATTTTATGCGCGACAAGGTACACAATCCATCAGCAGAGCTGCCTTTACCCCTTGGATACGCAGTACTAACCAGACTCTTGCTTCTTTGTAGATTATCGTGGAGACGTCCGATCATGCTCGACTCTCGCTCACGATCGCCTACAACTGGCACTTCCAAGTGAATCACCAGAGCCAGCCGGCTGAGGCCGCCAAGGTGTTCAACGTCAAGGACTTCGTGGGTGACGCCTGCAAGACGCTGGCCTCGCGCATCCGTGGCGCTGTGGCCTATGAGACCTTCGACCACTTCCACAAGCACAGCGCCAAGATCATCCGCACGGCCATCTTTGGTCTCGATGGCGACGGCAAACTGCGGTCCTCGCTGCTGTTTGAGGCCAACAACCTGTGTATCACGAACGTCGACATCCAATCGGCCGAGCCCGTGGACCAGTTGACGCGCGAGAGTCTGCAGAAATCCGTGCAGCTGGCGATCGAGATCACGACGCAATCGCAGGAGGCGCGCGCTAAGTCGCAAGCGCAGAAGGAGGACGAGGAGGCCAAGGGCCAACTGCTCAAGCAGCAGCTGGACAACCAGGCAGCAGCCGAGCAGACGCGCAAGAACCTGGTGCAACTCTCAGCGGAATGCGCCGCCGTGGAGGCCGAGGGCGTAGCTGTCGGCAAGGCTCGCGCTGCAGCCAAAGCCGCCGAGATCGAGGCGCTGGCCGCCGTGCGACAGGCCGAGCTGCGCACCAAGGCCGAGACGATCGTGCAAGAAGCCGCCATCGCGCGGCTCAAGCAGGAGCAGGAGCTGGAGATCATGCATGCGCGGCAGCTGGCAGAGGTCGATGTGCACAAGAAGCGCGAGCTCATGTCGCTCGAGGCCGAGAAATTCCAGCAGATGGTCTCGGCCATCGGCCAGGAGACGCTCGTGGCGCTGGCGCGCGCTGGGCCGGACAACCAGGTGAAGATGCTGGAGGCGCTGGGGCTACAAGGCTACCTCATCACAGACGGCAAGTCGCCCGTGAACCTCGTGGGCACGGCCGAGGGCATCATCCGCGGGATCGCCAACGGCACTGGCGCCTGATGAGAGAGCTGCCGGGTATCTACAGTATGCCCACGTCCCTTTGCCGACTGAACCCACCAACCTCAATGTGGCGTGCAGGTCACCAGCACGTGGGACAGGACCGACCACCGACTGTGCTTTTCTAATCCCCGCAGCTTGTATGTTTGTATAGTAAATCCGCAGCCATGAATGCAGCGAACCTTTCCAGCAATTTCCCCCTGTTTGTCGCATTCGTTTTCGTGCACATGGTACACTGTACCGTTCCTGTCAGAATCTATTTTATCCAATCCCTCAGGATAAAGCGTGTCTTTTCAGCCAATCGAAGCAGGCCAAGACGCGTCCTGCGGCGTGTACCACCACTGCCCCAATTGGCCTTTTGGGACGACGCGTACGCTCTGGTTCGCGCGCATTTGATTTGAGCAGCAAGCCGACTCAGCCGCCGTCCGTCCATACCGGGTTGTCCAAGTCGAGCACCGCGCGTCCACTGCTCATCCACCTGCGGCCTCGCGCGTCCACCGCCCCTTCACCTCGCCTCAAGCCGCTTGCGTTCTCCTGTCGGGCACCGGAAAGTCTGCTGCAGGCAGCATGAGCCAGCACAGCGATAACTGGCACCTGGACGTGAAGTTCCAGGGCCGGTCCATGACGCTCGTGGGGCGCCTGCCGGCCGAGAAGCGCACGCTGCTGCGGGAGTTCCCCAAGCGGCTCGTGGTCTCGACCAAGGCCAAGCTCTCGGCCATCCCGCAGAAGGGCTTCTTCTGCAAGTTCGTCGCCAAGCACTGTGAAGAGATGAAGCTCTACATGCAGAAGAACGAATGCGCGCTCTGTGTCCAGTTCTCAGCAGCCACCTTCAACTGCACGCTGTATCTATTGGTGCCCATGGCGCTCAAGAATCTCAAGTGTTTGCATCGGTTGCGCAAGAGCGGTACGTGGCGCTGCATTGATCGATTTGCCATTGGTTCATGCGCATGGAAGCTCACTGGAAGCTGCTATTGCTGGTTGATTTTGTAGGCGCGAGCCCCGAATCCATCAAGTCGCTGTGCACAGACCGCGAGGGCGTGCTGATTGGCTTCGTGGTCACGGAAGTGAACGCCGAGCTGGAGGAAAAGCTGCAGGAGAAGCAGAAAGAGATGCAGAAGCTCGCTTCTAGCGCGAAAGCGATCTCCAGCACGTTTGGCGATCCCATGCTCGAATTCGACCTGCTGATAGACCAACTGGACACCAAACCGTCGGCCATACAGGTGCGTTTAGCTTGGTACTGCTTCATGACGAGACGATTGCAAAAGCGTATTGACGAATGGACTGCGTTTGCGTATGCTGCCTACTGCAGATTTGCTCGAAATTCATCGTGCGGCATCAGCATTTGCATGAGCGCATTGGCCAGAAGCTCGTGGAGACGATGGAATCGCTGCACGAATCCACCAAAGGCCGCGCGAATATCGTGTTCGTGATCCACGACGTCATCAAGTCCGTGCGCGCAGCCTTCCCACCGAAGGATCGCAATGAGAAAATGCGCGAGTCGCGCTTGGTGCAGTCGTTGGAGCGGATCCTGTACCCGATCACCAAGATGCTGTCGGAAGAAGCGCTGCATTCGGTAGGCGTTTGGCTGCAAAAATATCTTAGCCGATTGGTTGGATTCGTAGGCTAATTTAAGCGTTTTCCTGTTGTGCGCAGAGCAATGTGCCAGCAGTGTTCGAATTCTGGACGAAGTGGGGCCTCGATTACTCAACGCCAAAGATCGTGGAGGACTCTGCAAGCGCACACAAGGATGATTCTATCGCGAATATCGACAAGGCGTTTGAGCTGATGGAGAAGGAGTCTATGCATCATCTCTCGGACGCGTCCACGTCACCAATCAAGCAGACAATATCAACCGAAGTGGTGGAGTTTATGAAGAAGCATCACATCCAGGCAGGCCCGTGGGAAATCTATTTGTCCAGAGCTTCGCAACAAGATCTCGATGAGTTAGACAGCGCCTGCACGCACAACACACGGTATTTCCGGTTCAATCACTGGGACATCTCGGAGAAGGGCGGTCGACGAAGCGGCGAGCATTTCCTGCTCCAATATGTCAAAAACAACATGCCGGAGCTGCTGCACGCGTCACATCGAAGCAATGGCAAGCGGAAACGAGCGAAGAACCACCTGGCGGTGCTTATGGAGGCATTCCTGTGCACTTGGGAGCTAGATCAAGCCGCGATGCGAGCAGTGTCGGATGTAGATGAGCCTGTACTGGACGATATCTGGAAGAAAATGGAGACTGAGAAGTGTGTGAACGCGTCTGCATTTGTGTTTGGCAAGATCCGAAGGATGAAGACCATCCAGTTTGCTCGTAACCCAGAGATTGATGCGCTGCTGAAGGAAATCGACGACGAGAAGATTGACCGACAGGCGCTGATTAACGACATTGCGCGCGTGTTCAAAGTCGATTCAATGGCGCGCGAGAGTCTCCAGAGGGTCAAGGCACGAGAAGACCTGTGCAAGATCGCGCAAGAGTTGTGTGATCGCTGTCGTCACCACATGGTCGCCAATGCTTCGGTGCATATTGTCAAGCTGTGCAAGAAGGCAGTGGCAGCGAAAGACCCGAAGAAGGCGTACTCCTCGGCCATGAAGAGTATGATGTCTCGGCAAATGAAACTGTCGACCCTGTTTGACAAGGAAGAAGCACAGTACGTGTGCTGGTTCTCACACGTACCTCCTTTTTGCCATATCACAGTTAGTTGACGCCTGTTGTGTTCCCATTCTTGTAGGAAAAAGCGCAAGACTGAAGAGAACGCTTCAGCTTCGACCGATGGCGATTCGCCCCATCCAGAGCTCTCGGACGCGGAGCTGGCAGCGCTCAAGCGGCGGATCCCCAAGCCGCCCAAACTGCTGTTCAAGAAGGTGGATCTCAGTACTATCACGCACAAAGAGACCAACGACAATGGCACGGTCGGCGTGGCACTGTCTGGCATCCCCAATGCTGGTCGTGGACTCTTCAACCTGTCAGCACATGCGTGGCCGGCCTTCTCGGTTGTCTGCATCTTTGGCGTGCGCCGCATCACGCAGGAGATGCACCACGACGGCCTGAACAAGGTCGCTCGCTGCGGTGAACTGGGCGAGACGTTTGTGGTCGTGAACGGCGTGGTGCGCGACGTGGAGAAGTTTCAGACGCAATATGCACACCGACTGATGCCATACGACGGTCTGGTGGACGCCGATGGCTCCGTGGGCGGGTTCCCGAACGACCGCGTGTACGAGTATCCGGCCGACGTGTACTGGGACGCCTCGGGTTTCTACAACAACTGCATCCTCGTGCCCGGCTGCGTGCTGGAGAACCCGCAGGACGAGACGAGTCCGATCGTACTGGACCAGCTGTACATCGTGACGTGGAAGGAGGTGGGCGTGCGCGAGGAATTCTTCCTGGCCTACGGCACGTCGTACTATGAGGACACGGACACGGCCAGCGCCACGAGCTCCTGATGAAGAACGGCAGACGTAGAGACCCCAGACAACCCCAATGCTGATGTTCTTCTTTGTACCCTAGTTAGTGGAGAATGGATGGCGCATCATAATAATGGACATATAAAGAGTAGATATGGCGGACTTTACTTATATTGTTGTGACTATGATTTAAAGACGATCGAGTGTACATATGTGGACTAAGATAGTGGCGACTCAGGCGGCCATGGAGCTGTTGGGCGGCAGGTCGAGGCGGCACATGGGGCACGTGTGCTGCAGTTGGAACCAGACACCGACGCAGTGCGAGTGAAAGAGGTGGCCGCACGCCAAGCGCTCCTTGGGCGACTCGACGAGGTCGCCGCAGCAGATGGAGCACTCGATCGGGTCCTCTCCATAGGTCGAGGCTCGACGAAGACGCACAATGCTTTGCCTTTGGAACTCGCGTTCGGCTGCGACGGCTCGTCGGCGTTTGATATCGAGAAAGTCGTGCAGCAAGTGCTGTGCCTGCAGTACGCGATCGCATGGCGAGTCGCTTGTGGTCGACGTGGCCTGCGCCAACGAGTTCACGTAGGACTCAATGACGCCGCAGTGGTTCAGCTGCGCCACAACAGTCGTACTCGCGCGCTTGGAGATCGGTCGCAGATTCTTGATGATCTGTCGCAACGAGTCGCAGCAGTCGGTCTTTCGACAGGCCGCAGCGCCAGACGCCATGACTCGCTGCATGCTTGAGCGCAGCTGCTGGTACTCGAGCGCTGTCTTGTGCACGACCCACTTCTGTCGCACCTGTTGGTCCGTAACGTACATTACCAAGGGCATGGCGGCCACAGTTGTGCTTGCACCTCCACTGTCTGACGGCACAGGCGCCGCACGAAGCGTCCAAGATGACTTGGACCGGGCCAACTGCGGCTGCTTAGTAGTAGCCACACAGGGCTTGACCGGGGCCCCGGGCGTCACCAGTACATGCACCTGCGGCTGCTTATGCAGTGACTGCGACTTGGCCAGAGGCGAGGGCGCACCGGGCGATGCCTTCTGCGGCGCGCCTACGAAGCCTTCGAGCGACACAAAGACCATGAAATAACCTGTACTGGGGGATCTTGCAATGCGGATGGTGGCTCTTGTGGCGGATGGTGGCTCTGATAGCGGATGGGCTCTTGTGGAGTTGTCGTCCCACGGCGGCTCGCCCCAACGGTCTCTGACGCCAGCGGCGTCTATGCAGAGTTCTCTTTATCTCAGTTCAATCTATATACCACTTGACTATACGGTTCCCCACGTGGCAAGAGGATTGATGACTCGTCTTTGCAGTCGGAAAAGCCGTTGCGAAAGAGTTCGGAAAAACCTGCGACATCGCATTAGTCACGTTCTTTAAGATTTACATGTGTTTTCGCAGTTACGTTTGGTGGTTTGCTCTTTCAGCCCATATCCTCTGTAGTTAGGTCTATCACGTAACAAAGGTTTGCAATCAAATATCGCAGGGGTTTACGATTGACTGGTGGAGCAGATGAAGTGAAGTTTAGGTGTCGAAGCCGATCCAGGCGGTCGTTCGAACCAGCCGCGGTTGGGGCAAAAACAAAGATGCATTTTACTAAACGTTGCAAGCAATCATGGTTTTAAACATCCAGCCTGAACATAAGACTCATTCAATCCACTTGGCACCGCTAAAAAAGGGAGCCGATTACCCTGTTTTACGCCATGAGCTCGGCCGGACCAGACGCAGCCGCAGCAACGGCCACGGCCGTAGCCGCAGCGATCGGCGGGTTGTGCGGGCGGTGTCGCAAGAAAACGGCTGAGGCCATCACCAGGCTCTGCCACGTCTGCGGCGTGGCTCTACATGCGTCTTGTAGCCACGAGGCGGCCGTGCGAGAGTGCGAGCTGGACTACGGTTTCCCAGTGCCGCTGGCCTTCTGCTCCAAGCGTTGCTACGATGCCGACGGGCTCTATCAGCAGCACACGCAGCAGCCTCTGCAGCAGCAGGTGGCACCCTCGCAGCTGCAGCTCAAGCACAACAACAACAGCAATGCCAAACGACCGTCCTACGTGCCCAACGAGATTGTTGCAGCGTTAACTGTCAAGATTGGCGACGTGAGCCGCACGTCACGCAAGCAGTTGTCGCTCACGACGTTCCCTTTCGTGCTCTCGGAGGGATTTGAGGCCTTCAAGAACAAGGTGAACAGCCGTACATCTAAGGAGCTGCAGACCCACACTGGCGAGCCGCATGTTCGCGATGACCCCGCGATCTACATCAAGCCAGGCGTTCACTCGAAACAGTCGGAGCTCGTGGAACTCAACCAGCACAACTTTGAAACACGGATCGCTCGGTCCTACCGTAATTTCCTCAAGCGCAAGGCCGGCGCCAATGAAGTCTTTGAGTGCGACGTGCTTACGTACGTGCGCAAGGACGTCGTGCGAAGGCGAGGCAAAACCACCACGCCCACGCCCAGTGGGTCGCAGTTGGCCAAGAATACCATGGCCTCGGACCTCCACGTGTTCATGGACGACCACTCGGCCACAGTCGTGGATACTTCTTCCACAACCACTGGCCTGCTGGTGTCACCCGACCACGCAGCAGTGTCTGCCAGTGGCTCAGCAGGCGTCTTCGCCTCACTCTCCGGCACCAAACGCAAGCACGGAGCTGACGCATCTGCTTTGGTCGGCAGCTTTGGGGTCGTGGACCCACTCGACCGCGCTAGCGAGGTCCCAGAGTACAAGACCATCCGCATGATCCTCAATGGGGCGGTCGTGGCCGTTCCCGTGAACGTCCGCGACCTCCTGGGCGCTCTAAGCGCTCAACTGTCCACTCTTGCGGCCGATCCGGGCCACACCAGCGGCAACACTAGTGACGAGCCCGAATGAATAAGTGATAATGAGTGAGTGTTTCTATTGTATATGATACCTACTACTTGTCAAAACTTACTGTGGCCTGTTCTACATTTTTCGTTCGCTTGCTGGATTCTCTTGGGTCTTGTTGTTCTGGGCTATTTCGCTTGGGGTCGGTTGCACTTAACGGCTTGGTTCATTCTTGAGTCACTTGTAAAGAGTTGATCACTTGTTTGGTCTTCATTGGAAAAATACAGCGCACAAAATTGGCGGCCCATTCACTCACACACATATGGAATCATCGCGAGCCGCCTAGTACTCGTTGGGCGGTCGACCGGGCGACTCAAAGCCGCTGGACCACGAGTTCTCGCGGCGCGGCGGCGGCGGAGGCGGCCGGTTGCGCTTGTTGTCATCCATGCTCTTCATGTACCGGAACGGGTGTGCTGGCAGTGGCGCCTGGAACAAGTGCGGCTGCGGTTGCTGTTGCTGTTGCATGTGCATCTGGTGTTGCATGTAGGCGTGCTGCGGCGCAAGCTGATGGTGCGGCGGCGGCAGTTGATGCATGGACTGAACAGGAAGATGCGACGGCTGCGGAGGCTGCTGGGGCTGCTGTTGCTGCGGAGACTGGTAGCGAGGCACCTGCGGGGACGGCTGAGGCTGTTGCTGTTGGTGGAATTGCTGCTGGTACTGTTGCTGTTGCTGCAAGTGCTTCTCGAGGGGACCGCCGGGCGCAGCGCCCATACCCGCCGCCATTGCGTTCATCTGTGCCGACAGCTCCATGGTGTTGCTTTCCACAGTGCGCAGGTCGCCCTCGCCATGAGCAAAGCGACACTCGGCCTTGGAATAGTTGCAACAGCCCTTGAGATAGTAGTAGCACAGCTCCGTCTTGTAGCTCTGCAATCGCGGTGCAGCACCGGGCAGGATGGTGCTGGCGCTGCTGAGCACAGCAAGACCATCACGCAGATCGCTTTCTCCATGGGCGAACGGGCAATCACGTCGTGACTTGGGGCAGGCGCCTTCAAGATACAGCGGACACATGCGGTACTTGTGGTTGACGCCGCCACCAGAGCCGCCGCTGTGTTTGCTTGGGTTGTTGGAGCGCACGAGATCGCTTTCGCCATGCGCAAACGAGCACGTGCGTCTCGTCTTGTTGCACTTGCCCTGCAGATAGTACATGCACATTTCCGTCTTCCAGTTGCTCGATGTGCCTGGCTGTGGGCCACCGACATTCGACGCCGACGAGACTTCACGCGTGAGGCTGGAGCGATGCGTTGACTGATACTTGGAGCCACCACCACCAGTGCTACTAGCCGAGCCAATCGAGCCTTCCGAGGCGAAAGCAGGGTTGAACAGCGGGTGCTTGCGCAGGATATGCTCCACAGCCGAAGCGACCTGGCCCTGGTTCTGCTTGAGCGTGTTCTCGAGCTCGTCCACGGGAATGGTCTCGAACAACTCGGTCAGCAGTGAAAGCGTGACGGGTGAAATGAATTTCGAGGTCCCACTCTGGGGGCTGGTGGCTTCAGACGAGCCAGCATCCTCACGGTCTCCACGCAGGTCGCGCTGGTTTTCGTGCTCAATTTCAACCGAGAGCTCCTGCTTGGGGCCGTCCATGCGGATCAGAGACGCAATACCAGCGTTGCAACGAGGACAAATGCGATCGGCTCCTGCACGCACCAGTGCTTCACAGGCATTGCACAGTCGATGGCCGCACGGTTCGCATTTAAACACAGGACTGGTGGAGCATTGCTGGCAATCACGCGGGGAAGCAGCTTCGTCCAATGAAAACCGGTCCATGTCGCCTTCCAGCGAGTGCATGCTGCCAGCACTGTCTCGCAGCAGCGACTTGGGGCGCGAGGGCGTGTTCTGAGGCGAGTCCAGAAGTGTCGAGGGCAGGAATTGGCCCATTAAACTGTTTCGCAGCGGTTGCATGCCGGAGGAGGTCGGTGATGGCGGCTCGTCATCCATGTTGCCGCCGCCACTGAGGCCGATACGAGACGAATACAGGCTCCCGAACGAGAGCAGGTTAGATCCTCCTCCAGTGCTGGAGCCCGTCTTGTTCGGAGAGCTCCAGAGGTTATCGTCGTTCTCTTGGGGCGACCGTGGACCACCGCCTTCGCCGTCCGAATCCACTTGCAATTTCGCGCGCAGTTCGTCGATCTCTTTCTTGGAGTCAATGTGGGCAAGTCGTTCGTTGATCAGCTCTCGCTTGAGCTTGGCTGAGACCATGGAATAAAGCGAGAGCCGCTCGGTCATGACCTTCTGCTCGCTCTGCAGGTCGTCCACGCGCAGCGTCAGCTCTTTCTGCCGCTGACGAGCCGTCTGCAATTGCTGCAGCACCAAACGAACATCATCCGAGAGTTCCGTCTGCTCCAACGCAGCGCCTGTCTCGAGCTACATGACACAAGCATCATGAACAACAGCGTTTCCATCAGTCCGTGGAGAACAAAGTCCAGTGGGATCTGGCCCGCATGGGTTGACAATCACCCTCCATCCACCCCACGCAACTGCATGGAGCGGAGGAGCGAGAAATCAGCTAGAGGCACGAACCTGCGGGAAGGCATCGAGTCCGTACTGAGCCCCAATATCCGACACAACCTATAGACATCATGATTTAGCAACAGCAGTCAACTCCATTGTTCTCCATCCAGTGCGATTTGCCGGCATTGTTCTTCGTCACGGAACTCGCGCGACAAGATCTGCAGGTCGCTCGATCCCATGGCTCGTGACGTGCCAAAGATAGCTCGCATGAAGCCATGTATGCGTGCTCACCTTTTGCAACGATTCGTGGAAGGACGATTGCAGCTGCGTGGCCACGTCATGCAGCAAGGCCGAAGCCGAAGCCGCCGGCAGCTGGGCGTTCTGGTCTTGCATGCCCGGGTCGTGCTGGTCTTGTGTCACAGTCGTGGGCCATGGCTGCGGTTCCATCTCCCAATGCAAAGGGACCGAGGCGGCGGCGGTTCCTCTCTGGCTTGGCTGGGCGCGTGGGGCTTGGCTCTTCTGCTTTTTTTATTTGGTTCGCTGTCTCTGCCTGCCGCCGAGCAGCAAAATCCCGACCCAGCCAGCCCTGCCCGAAGTCTCACCAATGGAGGGTTCTCTTCCCCCACCCTCTGCTGCTGGCTGGGCCCAGGGCCCCAGGACGGACGGGCGGGGCGACGAGGGAGGGGGGGAGAGCATGGACCCTATTTTAATCTACATACATTTTCGAAGGTCATATCGCAGAGCGAGAATCCATCGCAAACTGGTTTTTCCCACTGAATGTCATGAGTCGCCGCAGGCGGATTCACTAACTATTTAGAGAGGGTATTATATTTCCACGGTTCAATCTCCAACCCCAAGCCTTGCTTTTTTATCGTTCGCGTTGCTCCATGATGTTCCTCAAGGTGGCTTGGGGGTGTGCTTAAAAAGGGCCGGCCAGAAACAAGGGCGAGGGGGAGAGGACTCTTTGAGGGGGAGGACCAGCAGCTGCCGCTTCGGCCACTATCTAAAGGGCGCAGGCAGCTCTTTTCTGGCTCTTAAAACCTCAGTCAGAGGCGCCTGTTCGTGTATGTCGGAGAGAAAAGTGTATGCAGATCCAGGCCACAGATTGCCCAGGAAAGAGAAAAGAAACGCCAGCAGCTGCGGAAGAGGGATGACTTGAATTACCCACCAACCACAAATATTAGCTCCACCAGTGTGGTTGCTGCCTCGGCTCGCGCCAAAACGACTGGTCCGAAGCCCGAAAGGGCAGCGACATGTACAGCCACGAACGGCTAAAGTACGTAAAGTTGCTCCTCCGTGTGACCTTTCACACATCTTGAACGCCTTGCATCCTGATCCGGCGGCTTTTGATTGGCTGCTGACCTCAAAAATCCTAGGTATATCTGATTTTCCTACAGAGGATACGGCTTCGCTTTATGCGACGTTTTCCTAAAATTTAGCCCAACCATGCTTTTACGTTGCCCCATGAATCCCGTCTTGCTGGTCAACCCTGAAGCTTGACGCACTTTGATTTAGGTTCAGCGCTGTTATGATTACAAATCGAGGATGCGCCGTTGCTAAAGATTACAAAAAGTGGGTGTTGGCCAAAGGCCTTTATTACTGTTGCACTACCTAGGGATCTTTCGAACCTTCAACCTTCACTCAGCCGTTGTTGATTTTCTCGGGAAAAGATATGGAGCCAACTCCCTCTGGATCAATGGACACGAAGCGACCAGTTGCTGGCTTCTGCACCCATCCTGGTCTTTCCCTCTGGCTGCGTTTTCTGACTCGGTGCTTAGGAGCCATAGGCTTTCAGGCGCATAGAGCGGTGGCGGATCCCCCCCAAATCGTCTGTGATGGCTTGCTGCTCGCGCGTGTCATCCTCCGAGTCGGCCGTGATACCAGCAGAGCGGAGCAGGTGGGCGAATCCTCCTTGGTACGCGGGCGTGAGGTTGGGCTGGGGATTGGCAGCAGATCGACTGCGAAGACGCGGCTGCGCGGTGACATTATCCGCCAAACGCGAAGACGCATCGGCATGGGCCTGTGAGCGCACGAGATTCACCATGTATTCGTGATCAGCGCGGTCGAAATCAGTCCAAGGCATGCGTCGACGCGAGTGGCGGCGTGTGCGTGTGGATGCTGCCGGGTAGTACTCCCCAAGAATCTGTCGAAGCTGGCCCGTGGCGCACCCTTGGACCTGCTGAATCGCCGAGACAGCGTCATGGAGCATCATGCGCACGCCGTAACTTCGCTTGCGGGATTCAAGGTAGAGCGTTTTCAGAAGCTGGCGATCCTGCTTACGACTATGAGAACAGCACACAACGCATCCAAGTCATACAATGAGCGAAAGCCCTTTGTGGATACTGGTACCCATGAAACCAGGCATTCTAACGGACGTACCGCTTATCCGAGTCCGACGTGAGGCTTCGGCCGACCTCCGCGGCGGTTCCCGACCGCTGGCGAGGGGAGTGCTCTGGGATTGGACTGGGCATGGCGCTCTGCGTCTTCGCGAACGGGGAGAACGTCACGCGGCGGCTGGAGGCGCTCGACACGGACCGCGTGTCGTCATCGCGCTTGACGCCACTGCCCGTGGCCGCCGACGACGTCGAGAGCGACGCTTGGCTCATACAGCCACTTGAACTCTTGAGTATCGGTCGCATCCTTCTTGGCCAGCCTCCCTTCTTTTGCGAATTAGGGCCAGTAACCGGTATTAACGGCTCAGTACGTCCAAACCGTACCCTTTGAGTGGTACGATGTACCAGTTGAGCAGAGTGATGGTGGATCGAGCTCCTTTCACTTTGAAACGACGCCAGAAGCGGTCATCCATGTGGAGGCATGTGGTCGGCCTGCTGCTGCTGGTGGCCCTGGGCTCCAAGGTGAGTTCTCCCTGCTCTATGCCGACTGAAACGGGATAGTGCTGAGCGTGACGCTCTAACGCGCGCTATTGTGTGTATGTGTGGCTCTGTAGTGTGGCCATTGGCTGCTTCAACTCGCGCTCGTCGGACTTGCGAAAGGTAAATGCTGCCGCTTGTGAGAGATGGCACTAGTGTTATGCGGATCACCTCACACTCGTGTGTGTGTGGAGTGTAGTAGGCTTGCTCTCAGATATCCGTATCGATGCGGCGACCACGTTGACCGTCGTTGTCAGCGACGTGCACGTCACCTTTTGGAGATGCGTGCTGAGATTCATCCGTACACCGACAAAGGAGAAACTTCTTTCCATTGAAGTCCCGGCTCTTCATTTTTTGATAGCGGTCGCTGATCAAGGAGGCAAGCCCACCAAACAAGCACCCTCAACACCGACGTTCGACACTGCGGTGAGCCTCAAGAGCATCATGCATCCAACATGGAGACATATCCGACCTTGGCTGCATCATTTCCACATCATCTGCTTTGTATTGCACTGGATCACGCTGTCAATCGCCTCGTTGTCGATTGATATCGTGAGGAAAGAGAGCAATCAAACTGTACTGCTTTCTGTGGAGGTACGGACATGTTGAAGCTCACTTTAATGGAATGACGCTTTAATGATGACCATGTTTCTTTCTGTATGTGCAGCATGGAAGCCTACGCATTGAGTTTGATTCAAAGACGGACAGTTTTCAATGTTCCGTGCATATTTCATGCGTCCAGCCGACAGTTGCGCACATTCCTGACGTGGCTGGTGAACTGCAACTTGGCTCGACTGAAATCAGAGTGGGCCTCCCGGTATCTCGAGATCAACACAATACACATCCACCTATCCCGACAATGATTGCTTTTCAATGTGAAAGTGTTTACATTGAAGCGGATGTGCTTCGCATTTGCCAAACTGCTTGGCAGACAAATCATGTGCACGCTCCATTCGCCAGAGAAGGCGCCACAACCGAGACGGATGATTCTGAAGCTTCTTGCTTGCGCAACGATTTGTTGCCGTTGTGGTTCATGGATGCATTACCTGACAACATCACATTTCAGCTGAATTCTTTGGATTTTAAACTGAATGGTGGATATGAATCTGAACTACAGTTGCGGGACGCTCATTGCAAGCTGAGTGACTTTAGCATCAAGCTGTTTGACCCGACGGCCGGTTTCCGTGATAATGGGGTTTCAAATTTTGTATTGAGGATGCCTGTGGAGAGAAAAATGATCGTTGGGCTTGCAGAGCTGGAGGTTGGAGTAATTGAAAGTGGCACTCCTCCAATTGCATTGCTCGGATTTATAAAAACTGACGTTGAAGTCAAGGTAGAAGCAACAAAATCTGGTGAAATAACTCGAGCTCATGTCAAGAACTGTTTTGAAGATGCGTCTTGGGAATCCAAGCTCACGATCAGGGTTAACGGAGAGATGAAAGGTTTGACAGTTCGAGCAACCGCAGATTTTGGCCCGTGGGTTCAAACTGTGCATCATGAGCTTAAGCGATTGCAAACTCTCGGGTTATTATCACGCCCTTCTGACGAATCAGCACACGTACTAACGATGCCCTTGATTGACTGTGTCGAAGCTGAAATACAGTTCAAGGTATCCCACTGCGAAGTTCAACTTGTTTCACTAGACAAACGATGTTCTGTACTACCCGAAGGTGTTCCCGACATGCATATTGTCGTGGACGAAATAATTCTTTTTGGCCATCCTTTTTCAGGAGAGCATTGCCTTGGAGTGAGATCCGCTGCTGACTTGCAATGCTCACGGTTGAAGGTCTACTATGTCAAGAATCGTGTATCTGGAAAAACTTGTTTTTTGTCATTGGATTTTGCTCGCGTATTCATCGGACCAGTTTCATTCATGAACACAAGCCAAGATCTTGCTGAAGTTGAAATGGAAGCGGAATGGCTGGAAATTAAGTGGTCTCCTGATGCAATGCATGCCATAGGTGGAGCACTCGAGCTTGGCGTATACGTAATGGCGCCCATGTTGACAAAGAGTTCTCCAAGTGACATAAATATGGCTGATAGAAGTACATCAAACCTCAGTTGGTACGAGCAAGCATTGCGGCATGTCCCAAGCATGAAAACGATTGAAAAAGTACATCGCGACGAGTTACAAGAATCCGAATTTATACAATTTCGGTGCTGCATCAAGCGAACCCTCGCAATATTTGTCCACGGCTCCAATGGAGAGACCCAAGTAGAATATTTAACCGTGGAAACGGTCGTAATGAGTGTAGAGCAAACGACAAGACGCTTTCGGATTAGCATTCAGCAAATTAAAGCTTTTCATGCAGACGAGATGAGTGGAGACTGCCAATTTCTTCCTTCATTCGTTGACCGGAGACCCCCTCGGCGAATCTCATTCAGGGCACAATCTGGACAACACAATCATGCTGACAAATACCTTGGTCAAATGAGAGGCAATAATCAACGTTTCGGTAGCTCAGCAATAACCAGCACCCACGTCCCCTATTTTACTGTAGATATATTCGCCTTGGAAGAAACCCATGTTATTGAGTTGTCAAGCAGTGTGATTGATATGTTTGCTGATAAAATCAATTGTGAATGGAGCATGGATGCACAGTTACGAGTCATGGAATTGGTGAGACAGGTGACGTATTCTACCTGGGAAATGCTGTATAGAATGCGCAGCGCGTATGGTACCTATTGCACGAGTTGTGATAGTGCGTATAATCGTGCTGGTGGAGTAAACGCGCCTATGACTGATCTGAGCGAATGCCTGATGCACGAAGAAAAATTAAACAAACTGATTAGTTCGACTGGAGATAAATTAAACCGAATGCGTGCAACAAATGTGACGTGCCATGCAAGTATATCTACAGATATTGAAATCGACGTCAGTATTGGCCTATTTGGAGGCGACGATATGCCGGACCTCTGGATATTCGATCAGATTGGATTGAGAGTCAATGGACTTGATATCGTGTTGGTAGAAAGTGTATCTGTGAGGCACACTATAAACAAACGACTTGATTACGTTTTCGGTGAATTTGAAAATATGGTGCGGAGGCGCCAAGCTGCTTGCCAACGAAACCCACCTGCAAGATCTGTCCGGGAGGACGGTATACTCGTTGACATAAAGGATTTTCATCTTCAGTGTGAATTACAGTTTCCACTTTTGGCTCATTTGAATTCCTTGCACGAAATACTGTCACCCTTTTTGGAGCCCTTGAACTCGATATTGACATCAAACTGGCGACCTCAAGAAGCCATTTTTTACCAGTATTTCCTGGAAAATCCTGTTTATTTGGGGCAAATGAATGTTTGGTTGCAAATACAAAACTTGTGTGTGGAATGCATTGACAAGCCTTTCGAAAGCTGGCTCGAA
>JAADVQ010000271.1:0-18308 GCA_023335835.1 Elongisporangium senticosum
GCGATATCGCAAGAAGATCCTTTTAAGCCACAGATTCCGATACGTGGTCTGTTGCTTGCTCTTGCTTGCGTTGTTGATGCAGCTCCCATTCCCTTTGATCATGGTTGATTTTCTCTTCCTTTGCGAATGCTTTCAATTTCAGCACAACTGACTCCATGTCAATTCGATCCGATGCAGTTGCTGCACACATTCGCTTGATGAGATCCCATTGTTGATCACTCATGACGTCAACCCGTTTTTGGAGTTCATGTCTTTTCACCACCTTATATTTCACGGTGGAATCTTCCATAAATCCCCATGGCAGTTTGTCGGTCACAGCCTCGATAATTGTCATCCCAAACGAATACACGTCCGATGCAAAGGAACCAGTGACACCCCCGGATATGCACTCTGGCGCTTTCCAGCGGATGCCACCGATTTTTGAGGCATCGACAGATGGAGGTAGATCATCCACATGGCAGCTTAAACCAAAGTCGGCCAATTTAGCGAGTCCGTCGTGTCCAACCAAAATGTTGTTACATTTAAGATCTCGATGCACAACATTGTGCTTCGAGTGCAGATAATAAAGACCGAGTGCAGCTTCATAAAGGCTTTTCCATTTCTTGTGGCAATTTTCCGGACGGAGAAGATAATTATCTAGTCCACCTCCAGAAGCAAATTTACACACGAAGAACGGATTTCCCACATGACAAGCACCAAACAGCTGCACAACGTGCGGGTGCTGTAGTTTGGACCAAATATCAGCCTCGTTGAGAAACAATGAACGACTCTCGCTACTATCGAGATAAACAGATTTCACTGCAATCGAAGTTCCCAGCCAAGTACCAGGATGCACTGAGCCGAATGATCCAGTGCCCACATCGATGTCTCTTTCGAATTGAACGTCATGAGGAGGAATGAACCATGAAGGAAGAGCAGGAATGTCCAACTTTGAGAATCTTGCCACATTTGCAGTTAGCATTTTGACCAAGACTAATTCATCTTGGTCATACTGATCAGTTCGCTTTTTCAGCTCAAATAATAAAAGCACCAATGCTTTCGCTTGGACTTCGGGATCTCGCAGCTCGTGAAACCATGGCTCTGTAGTTTCAAGTGCAGATTTCAAAAGTTCCTGCTGAGTCTTCCTATCAACCTCCAGCTGCTTTTCCCACTTAACCAAATTCGCCCGCACATCAGCTCCGTCGAAATTCACGGCACTGCTTATCTCTTTGTGCAGCTCTCGGCATCTGTTGACGATCATTTTACCGCTGACAATCCGAGTGATCACATGCTTGTTTCCAAACTGACGAAGAAAGGAGTCGAAACGTTCAAGTATCACCGCCAGCTCATTGCACATCGTCCCGTTATTGTCAATATTTGCTTCCAGAATGTGTTCGTGCAGCGATTCCAGCCGAAGACAAATACGGTTGCACATGACTTGAGCTTCGCCCATATCGGCGCAGAGCAACTTGACTTGTTCAAGCTGTGATGCGAATGAAACATCAAGCTGTTTGAGTGTGGTCGAAGCGGAAAAATTGTTTCTACGCTTGATCATTCGTACAATATCGGTGTTCCCTTTTTGGACTGCAAAATCGAGTGCAGTCTTCCTTTCAAAATTCCGCGCGTCGACGTTCACACTATTTGCCAATAGTATCTTAACGACAGAAGCATGGCTGTTCGATACTGCGCCAATCAAAGTTGTTTCGCCAGCAACATCTGCAATGTTTGCATCCGCGCTCTTACCAAGCAAAAGGCATACAATATCTGCATGACCTTTCTCAGGCGCACGTGATAATGCAGTGCAGTTCTCACTGTCAGTTGAATTCAAATCCTCGGTGTGATCAATCAAAAGACGCGCGATATCAACATGGCCCAACATCGAAGTGATCATCAAAGGTGTTCGTCGTTTGCGCTCGATCGCTATAGTGTTCGCGCCTTATTTTATAAGCAAACCAACGATTTCAATGTGACCATTTTCAACAGCTAAATGTAGTGCTGTTCGGTTGGCGTTCGCAACTGCATCAATACTTGCACCTTGCGAAAGGAGTAACTGCACGATGTTCACATGACCTTTATCCGCAGCAATCATTAACGGTGTGCAGTGGTTGCTGTCCACAGCGTGAATATTCGCACGCCGGCCAATCAGCAAATGGACAAGTTTTACTTGACCGAGTCTTGCAGCAATCATCAACGCTGTTTCTTGATTGGTGGCGAATGCTTCGATAAAAGCACCTCGATCCAGAAGCAATCGCAATACATCCTCGTGACCATTTTCTGCGGCCTTTATCAACGGTGTAGCTTGGTCTAGATCTCGTGGCTCAATATTTGCTTGACGGTCGAGTGGCAATTGTGCGACATTCAGGTGGCCAAATCTTGCGGCTAATATCAACGGTATCGATAGAGTATTGTCAACAGCCTCGATGTAAGCCTGATGCTCGATAAGTAAGCGCGCAACATCCACATGACCACATGCTGCAGCGAACATCAAAGCTGATGATCGTACATGTTCAAGGTCTCAATATTTGCACCTTGGCCAAGAAGTAACCGTGCAACTTCCAACTGGTCACGCTGTGTCGCAAGTATCAGAGCTGTGTTTCGATCTCGATTAGCTGCTTCGATACTAGCACCTCGATCAATAAGCATTCGCACGTTGCTTTCTTGTCCATTCCACGCAGCGAGCAGCAGAGCTGTTGACCCCTCCGCTTGAGTTGCTTCAATGTTCGCGCCCCGTTCAAGAAGCAGCCGTACCATATCCACATGGCCACGCCTTGCAGCGATCATCAATGCTGTTTCTCGGTTGCCGCAACTACCTCAATAAGCGCCTTGGCCCAGAAGCAAAGCGCGTCCAAGCCCTGCAGCCATAATGAGCGCGGTGGCTCGGTTCATATTAGTCGCTTCGATGTTCGCTCCTCGATCAATGAGCAAACGAACGACATGGACTTTGTCACTTTCTACAGCCAACAGGAGAGCGGTACACTCCTGTGTTGCGCGGCCTCAATGTTTACGCCTCGGTTGAGAAGCAATCGCACGACATCCACGTGATTAAACACTGCAGCTGGTATCAGCGCCGTGACTTGGTTCACGTCCTCTGCGTCAATCTTCGCGTGGTGATCCAGTAGCAAACGCACGAACTCCACGCGTCCACCAGTCCCAGCGAACATCAGAGCGGTGGTTTTAATCATGTTGCTTGCCTCAGTATTTGCGCCTTGTTCCAGAAGGAAGCGCCCGACGTCCACGTGGCCATGCTGCGCGGCTGCCATGAGGGGCGTGCACCCCAGATTATCAACGGCTCAATATCCGTGCCTTGGTCGAGAAGCCAGCGCGCGACGGTCGCTTGGTTACCACGCGCCGCTGAGATGAGTAGAGCCACTCGGTGAATTCACCCCACTGCGTCCGGGTGCTCCTGGGTCAGCTGCTTCACGCTGTCCAGCCGCCCGAACATGGCGGCATGGCAGGCTTCATCGAGCATCTCCATCGTCAGATGATTCGGAAAAGTATCCTGATTTACAAGTAAACTACTTCCTGCAATGCAAATAACGGATATCGTTAAGAATGTTAACTGGAACTTATCAATAGCAGCACACAGAAGCCAAAATGGCCAGCCATGGCGACGGTGTGGGCGGCTTCGACGCGGTTGAGTACGAGGCCGCGTTCCGCTGCTTCCTGGAGCAGTACTACTCCTCAGAGCTGCGCCAGTTGGCGTCCAGACTCAGCGCGTCGTCCTCCTCTTCCTCTCAGATGCTGAGATCCATCGAGCAGCAGCAGCAGCAGCCGCAACAGCACTTGGCATACTCGCTGCGGATCTGCGCGCAGTACCTCCTGGACTTCAACGCGTCCGTGGGCACGCTGCTGTTCCTGCATCCGGATCCGCTGCTACCGCTCTTCCACGCAGCGCTGGCGGCTCAGGTCGCCTCGTGCATGCAGCAGCAGTCAGAGCTGGACGCCAAGCTGCGCACCAAGATCAAAGTGCGCATCGAGTTTCTGCCGCCCGTGCGGCCGCTGCGCAAGGCCACGATCAGCACGATCCGGTCGCACGACGCCAAGAAGCTCATCCAGGTCGCTGGCACCGTCGTGCGCACAGGAATGGTAAGCACATGAAGAGTTAGCTACTAGCTAGGCTGATACTGATTGTTGCTGCTAGTAGATCAAGATGCAAGAGAGTTCGCGCGAGTACCGATGCTGTAACACGCGCTGCCAGTACCGATTCCTCGTGAAGTCCGATCCAGAGCAGGGTAATATCCTTGAGATCCCGGTACTAGAAGCTGACCCATTTGCCGGCTTTCTACGTGATCAAACTGACGCATTGGCTGTCTATCTGATTCACTATTAGCGCGTCTGTCCGTCGGAATCTTCGGCCAAGAAGCCATGCAAATCAACGCAGTTTGAGGTCGTGGACTCTGGTCGAGTGGTTTCCGATCACCAGGTCATCAAGATCCAGGAGCAGGCCTCGAAATTGGGCGTCGGGTCCATCCCTCGCTCCATTCTCATCGTGCTGGAGGACGATCTCGTGGATACGGTCAAGGCTGGCGACCACGTCGTGGTCGTGGGCATGGTCATGCGCTGCTGGCGACCCGTGGTGCGTGATGTGCGCTGCGATCTAGAGACCATCGTTCATGCCAATAGCATCCGGCTCACGAATGCCACAAATGCCAACGTGCTGGTCACTGAAGAGCTCAAGAAGGAGTTTACTACGTTCTGGGAGGCGCATACGCAGGATCTATTGCGTGGCCGCAATGCTATCATCGCCAGTATTTGTCCCAAGGTCTACGGTCTGTTCCTCGTCAAGCTTGCAGTCGCGCTGACAGTCATTGGCGGGTGTTCCCATGTGGATGCCACCGGCATGAAGACGCGTGGCGAGCCGCACATGCTGCTGATTGGTGATCCAGGCACGGGCAAATCGCAATTTCTTCGATTCACAGCCGAATTGAGTCCTCGATCCGTATTGACGACTGGAATCGGAACAACGAGCGCTGGTCTGACGTGTACAGCCGTCAAAGACGGTGGTGAATGGATGCTGGAAGCTGGTGCGCTGGTGCTTGCTGATCGTGGCGTGTGCTGCATTGACGAGTTTAGCAGTATTCGGAGCCATGACCGCACATCCATTCACGAGGCCATGGAGCAGCAGACGCTGAGTGTCGCCAAGGCTGGCTTGGTCTGCAAACTCAACGCACGCACCACGATCTTTGCGGTCACAAACCCCAAGGGACGATATGACCCCCAGGTCGACGTTTCCGTGAACACATCGATTGCTAGTCCGCTGCTCAGTCGCTTCGATCTCATTCTTGTGCTGCTGGATCGGCAGAATGCGCACTGGGATGAGACCGTGTCGTCGTTTATTCTCAAGCAATCAACTTCTAAAGAGGACGACGACCAATTCAAAATCGAGACCTCAGCGTCAATTCCGAATGCTGGTAAATTATCATCCGAAGATTCCAGTCGACAGTGGTCGATCTCAAAATTACAGGCCTATATCTGCTTTGTCAAGGAGAAATACACGCCCCAGTTGGATCGTGCAGCCATGATGATCCTGCAGCGATATTACCAGCTTCAGAGATCGTCCGACCAACGCAGCGCAGCACGCACTACGATTCGTCTGCTCGAGAGTCTCACGCGTATCGCTCAAGCGCATGCTCGTCTGATGATGCACGACCATGTCGACGTGATGGATGCGGTTGTGGCTGTTTTCCTCATGGAAGTGAGCCAGGCGACCGATCATGCGTCCACACTGCTTGGCGGAGGACTCGCTTCTGTGCTTCAGTCCGATTTCTCCGAAGACCCAGGCACTGAGTATGCGGTGCAGGAAAAGCTTGTGTTGAATTACCTTGGTTTAAACGACTTGGCCACAACGAGCTCGTCGTCTTCCCAGTCATCACAGCAATATTCCAACGGCTATGATCACAATGCAGCACGCGCACGAGAGTCTACTTCGCGAATGAATCAACGACCTCCAGCGTTTGCTCCGAATGCAAATCTCCCTGTTAAACGATGGCGAGAGTCAGAACCTTCGGCTGTAGTACGAAATGATCTTCTAGTCCATGAGGAAGAATCGGATGCAAACCCGTACGCGAATATCCCGCCCGACGATTTCGATGAAGAAGCAGAAGATGAGCTTGAGGAGACGCCTTCCTGGTCCATTTTGGATGCTCCACCAGCGAAGCGATGGCAGTCCGAGTCCCAACCGCATCCGAGCATATCGGAAGCACCGCTACCCAGTCAACGCTTTCTGGTTGGACGGTGGAGCCAGCAGTCGAAGACCAAAAGCTCCTCTGTAACCAGCAAATGGCGGAAGTAAATCAACTCTTGGGTCTAACAGACAACAACAACTGAGAGAGTGACGAGATGATGATTGAAGGCCAAGGCTAGAGGTCATTTCATGCTAAAATGGGGGCGGAGGGCGTTAGATATACAATAGCGAATAAAGTAGATGCACTTTTCGAGTGGTTTCAAACTCCTTCATGGCAGCCATGATGCCACCATCCAGATCATTCAGGCCATCAATCTACAGTAGCAACAACATCATTAGCCACGTCCAAGCTCCAGTGCTCCACTGACTACCAGTACGTACTGCTTGGCACAGCTCCAAGGCCAGCGCTCCACCCAGCTTCGCGTGCTCGGGCGTGTCCTTGGTGTCCAGACAGAGCAAATGCAGCGCATGGCTGCAATCGCCGCCGAGCCGCAGCTGCAGATCCTCCAGCACGATCTCAAAGATGCGGTCGTCGAAGCAGAGAATGACGTCCAGGCCCTGCAGCTCGCGCTCGCTCAGGTCCTGCCACCGCTGCGGGCACTTCTTGGTCAGGATATCGCGCTCGAGCATGGCCAGCACGCCATTGCGACGGAAGCTATGCGCACACAGAGCCGCCTCACACAATCATTCATTCATACGTATATCCATAGGCTGGAGTCACACGTACAGCTCGCTGTTCTCGTTCTTGAGCTGCGTGTACATGGTCTCGTAGGGTGTGAAGAACTCGAAGATGCGCGGGTCGTAGCGCGACGGGCCCGGGAAGCGCACTTTGTTGCCGGCGCCGAAGGAGCAGACACGCAGGCCGGCCGCGTGCAGGTGGTCGTGCGCCTCTGTGCTGCGGTTCACGTTGTTGGCGCAGATCATAGAAAACATGGGGCGGCTCGTTGTCGTCATTTTCGACTTGGCTTGAGTACGGCAAATGAGCTGCTCGGCGTCCTGTTAGCCGGTGTCGTACTTTACTGAATCCCCACAGTATTTAGTCCGAGGCCTTTCCCCTGGGTTTACGAACCACGCAATAGAGGTTCTGATATTTTAATACATTCGTGCAACATTATTCCATTGGTGCAACCTTGCCCATTTGATTGGCAGCCCCAAGCGACACTATCAAGAAGCAGTGATGGCCGACGCAAGTGGTGACCGCCAGGCGGTTCTGGAGCGCCGCCGCGCGCTGCGTAAGGCCAAGAAGGCCAAGGGCAAGTCCTTCAAGGAGCAGAAGCAGCGAGAGCGCTACGAGAAGAAGCAGGAGATCGTGGCCAAGATCCGCGCCAAGCGCGAGGCCGCGCAGAACGGCGGCGGCGCCTACGGCGGCACCGGTGGCAAGGACGGCCAGGACGGCGGCTGCTGGCTCTGTGGCGAATCAGGTGCGCCATCTCTGTCTGTCTGTGTGACAATACAGCTATGGACGCAATGCTGACGTGACCATATGCAGACCATCGCAAGCAGGACTGCCCGAACCGAGCGGCTAGCGACCTGAACAAGACGTGCTTCCAATGCCGACGCCGCGGCCACACGTCGCAGAACTGCCCCAGCGGCAATGGCGGCGGCTTCGGCGGTCAAAGCGGAGGCAGTGGCGGCGGCCCACTCGTGTGTTTCAACTGTGGCTCGGCCGACCACCAGCTGCGCGACTGTCGCAAGCCACGCATCGACGGCGGCGCCTCGTTCGCCACGTGCTTTGTGTGCCAGCAGACCGGCCACTTGAGCTCGCAGTGCCCCAAGTCCACCACGGGCGTGTACCCGCGCGGCGGCTGCTGCAAGATCTGCCAAAGCATTCTGCATCTGGCGCGCGACTGTCCCGCGGGCTCCATCAACGCCGACGGCAGCAGCAACGGCCAGCGCAACAACAAGAAGATCAAGTTTGACGACTACGAGGAAGATGTCGGACCCGTGGACTCGACGGGCGACGCGCTGGACTCGTACAAGATCGACCTGAAGGAGGACGACGACGACGACGGCGACGACGACGCCAAGCCGTCCAAACACTCGGCTGGTCAGACCAAGCCCAAGCGCGTGAAATTCTAATGCATGCACGTAGTTCTCTTCATTCACTCTCTGTCTCTACTCGGTCTTGGCCTTGGCCTTGAGTTCGTCCACGTCGATGTTGTTCTTCCGCAGAAGCTCCTTGAACTCGTCGTCGTAGTCGTCGTCCTTGTGGGTCTGCAGTCCGTGGTTCGGGAACTTGTCCTGATACCGCTTGAGCATGCCCTGGTGCAGCTCGTTCCAGCTCACGTTGCTCTCCTCGCCGTCCTTCTTCTCTTTGAGCTCCTTCTCGATCTTCTTGAGTCCGTCGAACAGCGCCTTGGACGCCTTCTTGCTCTTGCGCTTCTCCGTCTCGCTGTCCGCCAGCTTCACGAGCTTGGAACCCTCCGTGATGAGCTCCTCGATCTGCTCTTCCTCGCTCTCGCTCTCCTCCTCGCTGTCGCTGTGCACCATCAGGTCCTTGGACAGCTTGGGCCGTAGCTACAGTCCGAATGCGCATGATCCCTCCGTCACACAGCCACATGCAGAGAGTCATGAGACCACCTACCCGTTCCTTCTCTTGCAGCGCCGCCTCAGCATCCAGAGAAGCGTTGAAGCGCTGCGCCAGCTTGTAGATCACGAACAGGAACACGTACGTCTTGAGCACGGGGAACATGAGCTCCAGGTAGTCCATCAGGCTCTGCGGCACCTTGGCCGTCATCAAGTCCACCATCTTGCTGCCTTCCGATATGACAACACACAGTATGCCGTCGATATCAAAAAATACCGGTTTTCACCAAACCATTACCGGTATAGTGTATGTATACCTTGGGGTTACGTCCGGATGCGCAAGTATACGCCGTTCCTTCCATTTTGCGTGGAGAATGGGGAATCAGACGTCGCTGCCGGCGTCCGGAGCGCCGCTCGTGGACGACTACACGGGCCTGGCGGTCAGCTCCACGGGTTCGGCTGAAGCCTCAGCATCTGCAGCCGACGGTGCAGGTGCTGGGACTAAAGCAGGCGTTGTAGCGCTGCTGCAGCATTCACCTAACGCTCAAAAGCCGCTGCGGGTGGAGGACTTTTACCACATTGACCCTCAAAACCTGGGACGGTGAGGCGGCTGTAGCTCTACCGAGCTTGTGTCATCGACTGACTGAACTCTTGGGTATGTGTGTGAGCAGCGGCCATTACGCTGTCGTGTGTCGTGGGCGATGCAAACGTACGGGTCGCGCCGTCGCGATCAAGAAGATCAAGCGGTTCTTGACCGATGAAAGGCGTTTGCGCTCGGAGATCGTCGTGTTGCGCCGTGTCAAGGCGCATCCCAACATCGTGGAACTGATCGACGTCTTTGAGACTGCCCGTGAGGTGCATTTGGTGCTGGAGTTGTGCTCCGGTGGGGAACTCTTCGAGCGACTGGCTGAGAAGGGACCGTACTCCGAGGCCGACTGCGTTCGCCACGTGAGCGCCATGGCCCATGCAGTGAGCTATCTACACGAGTGAGTCTGGAGTCTCTGCGCTACCGCGGCTTGATGGCTCTAATATATTGACTGTGCTTCCAGCAATGGGATCATCCACCGCGATCTCAAGCCTGAGAACATCCTGCTCTCGAGCGAAAATGAGGACGACGCCGTGATCAAAGTGGCGGATTTTGGCCTGGCCAAAATCTTCACGGGCACGAGTCTCAAGACCAAGTGCGGCACATGGGGCTACTCAGCTCCAGAGATGATCAGCGGCTCGGGCTGCACGTTCGGCTATGATTTCAAGGTCGATTCCTGGAGTCTTGGCACCATTTTGTACATTCTGTGAGTGGGTTATTGCTGGTTTTTGACTGCGTCGTGGAGCTTCTCTGATAAGGGACGCTATATTGGAACAGACTGTGCGGCTACCACCCGTTCGATCCGGAGGGAGCGCACTCGGACAACGAGATGATCGCGTGCATCAAGAGCTGCTCGTTTGATTTCGAAGACGCGGCCTGGGACACCATTTCCGAGAGCGCCAAGGACCTGATCCGCCAGCTGCTGGTGCTGGATCCGGAGCAGAGATTCAGCATGAAGGAGCTGCTGCATCACCCGTGGATCACGGGCGTTGAAGTGCCACCGTCGGCGTATCCGCTGTCGCCGACCATCCATCGGGATCTGGCCAAGTACCGCGAGCAGACCAAGCAAAAGGTATGTGGCTGAGTGTCATCTGGGGGAGTAAAGGCTGATTGAAAGAGCGCCTGTGTTGTTGTGTGATATGAAGGTGCCGTTTTCATACGAAGATGATGATGAAGGAGAAAACGAAGACGGCAGCTTCATAAACAGTAGTTGGGAGAAAGGATTGTAAGTCAGTCTGTCAACTTCAACCTGGGGTCAAAATTTGTAAATATTTATAAGTTGTGGTCTACCTTCGAAATAAAAAACTAGTACTTTGCAAACTTGATATGACATGGTACACCACCTAAACAAGCGGATCTACCATCCGCTTGGCTGTTTATAAGATCCGCCATAAGTGTACAGTATAAGCAAACATTTACACCCAAACCACTTATGTGTGTCCTACTCTCGCTCGCCCAGGTGGTCACCCAGGATGGTCTCATCCGTGTTCTCGGCGATGATCTTGAGCGCCATGATGTCGTCATTGACGTTGCTGACCGTGGCGATGCGGTCCACGAAGAAGTCCATGGCCAGGAACAGCGTCCAGGTGGACGGCAGGTCGCTCACGCCGAAGACCGTCTGGTACATGGTGGCGATCAGCACTGTGGCACCACTGGGGATGGCCGGCGTGCCCATGCTGGCCAGCAGTGTCAGTGCAAAAATCAGCACCAGGCGCAGCGTCGTAAGCTCACTACCGTTTCCCGAAGACTCGGCCAGGAAGATCACGGCCAACGGACAGTAGAAGCCGCAGGCCGAGAGGTTGGACACCACGCCGAGCGAGATCACGAAGTTGGACAGCGACTGAGAGCAAACACGCGCCTTGCGGATGCAGCCGAGCGTCACTGGCGCCGTGGCCAGTGATGAGGAGCAGCCGAAGGCGAACAGGTAGGCTCTGGCCATGTGCACCATGTGCGTGTACGGGTTGCATCGCGTGAAAAGGAATACCAGAAGTGGGTACAGAATGCCGATCTGCAATACCGCAGCCACGAAGTTGGCCACCACGTACAGGTACACACCGTGGAACTGGTTGAGCGACTCCTGGTTGGACGCGAATTGGCCCGCGACGATGAACACGAAGGCGCCAGGAGAGAGCCAAATGATCCACTCGAGCCCCAGGAACAGCGTGTTGCGCATCTGCAGCAGCAGTAAGTACAGGTAGTTGACTTGGCGCGTGCGCGTGAAGAAATTCCGGCCGGCGATGGAGCCCAAAACGGCCGCAAACGTGATGATGGAGAGCAGATCGGCATCCGCCAAGGATGCAAAGACGTTCTTGGGCACGATCAGCTCCAGAATGCTGATGATCTGGCCGCTGAGACTGAGCGTGGCTAACGTAGAGTCTGCGTTTATCTCGTACACGTCGTTCACGTCGTCCACCGTGAATTGGTGCCTGCCAGAGACATCCGTGGTGTTGGCGGAGCAGACCAACGAGCCATTGACGTTGTCCAGCATGAGCCCGTTGGAGCACGTGAAGCCCACGGCGTTGGTGGTCGTAGCCTCAAACGGCGTGTTGAGGCGGAAAAGCGGGCGGAAGAGCAGCGCCACACCCATGCCGAGACAGCAAGTGGACATCCAGAAAAGCCCAAAGATCTTGACGGTTTGTGTGCCCACGACCGAGACCTTACCCACGAACACGATGTCTCCGATGGCCACGGCCACGGAGCAGAAGACGTAGGGCACGACCAGACACTTGAGCGCTCGGAGGAAAAGCGTGCCCGGCAGAGCGAGCCAACTGGCGGCCAGCGACGAAATGCCCACGGAGCCCAGGATCAGCCCCAATACCAGGCCCAGCCCCACGCCGCACATGGTATACGTCACGGACAGCCGCAGGCTGCTGGCGCCCGCGGCCGGATGATAGTGTGGGTCTTGGGCTTCCTCATGAGACGAGTAGTCGTCCGAGGCCCGAGGGAAGGACATGCCCTGGGGGAGTTCGCCATTCCCACCAGCGGATCGCGGGAGCCGCGACGTGAAGTTAGCCCGTGGGCTGCTGTTGGTCGTGTAAGTCGTGTCCACACTTCCGCTGGGCCGCTTGTAGCGGTTGTGATGACCACTGCCGGACGAGTTGTTCGTGCTCGTGGAGTTTGCGGGCTGCTGGCGGTTTTGTGGCAGATCGAACCCTGCGGACCGGAAGTTGGTACGCGGCTCAGCGGTTGTGGTCGACTGCGGGGTCGTTTGGTGGCCGTTACTTCGTCGGTTGGGTCTCACTTGGCTATGGCTGCAAAGGGCGCGCTGTTGGTCCTCGTCCAGCAGCACAAGCGGTTGACGCGACATCGGAGGGGGTGTAGTCAGTGAGTCCGCTTGAGGGTGGATCAAGAAATGAAAGCGGATTGTACGAGCCGCACATGACCGCGCGGTATTGTATCTTGGGCAGGACCGACAGGAGGGACAGCCTTGACACAGAAAATAGGCGGATGGGGAACAAAGATGGGGCGGTTTTCTACCGTGATGGGCATAACGTTTTCCAAATGACCGCGACGGTAATAAAGACGGTATTTTCAAAGTGGTCTGGGGAGCAGTGTACACTCCACGGACGTTTGCAAAGCTCGCTTTGAAACTCTGCAAACGGAAGAACGGGATTGCTTAACGAATATGCATCGGTGTTCTGGCTCTTCCCGTGGGCCCCGAAAGAAACGCGAAGGAACGTGAGATACATTACGAAAGCGACAGACGCGCTGGAGTGTGGAATAGAGCGGTGATGACACTTCACGGGTCATGGGTACAGTACGTATCGATGGGGCCCTGGGCCAAATCTGCCATGATAAGCGTGGGACGTACGGGCAAATAGAGTCATCACAGAAGGAAATACTTTCCTGCATCTACTGGACTGCAAGATTGGATTGCAGCTGTACGCACAACAGCGATCCATCCCGGATGACTGGACATTTCAGCAAGAACGTTCTTTCACTATCACCAAGAGCATCTCGTGGGCTGGTGTCCTTAGCTCAAATCCCGAAGCATGGCACAAATGTTCTGTAAAGCAGTTAAGATGGGAATACTGTATCATCAGTCGCTTATCATGTTTGCAAGGAAAAGCCAGATAGTTGAAGTCGGAAGTTGAAGTCTATTCCACGAAGAAATCTGTGGTCAGGAACAGTGTCCAGGTGGAGGGCAGTCCACTCACGCCAAAGCCCGTCTGGTACATGAAGGCCACTGTGTTTCCCGTTACTCAAGCCATGGGCTGAACACACACGAAACGACTACCACTCATTTCTTGGCTAGCTTCGGTGCTGTTGCAATCGCCAACAAGATCCTAGATCTGTAACGCTCTCGATCATTGCTACCTCGTGTGCCAAGAGCATCGACGGTCGACTGTTGCGTCGTTGTACAACTATATGTGTCGAGAAGAATCGGAAGTTAAAGTGCCAGCAGTACAATCAGCACGAAGACTTCGCTTGTATGATTTTGCGCTTGCGCTTGCGGGCAGCTCTGCAAAACTGTCTTGTGCCAATTTGTCGCTGACCCTAATGCCACTTCGATTGCAAAACCTAAAGTTCTCCCAGGAGACAACGCAACACTATGGCTTGATAGCAACTCATGGAGCTGCCGACCTTCTTGACTGTTCAAGTGTCCAATGAGGTGTTTCTTGCCATCAGGAAACAACTTACTACATGCAGTTCTAGAAGCTTCCAGTTCTACAACCTTCGTCTACATACACCGTGGATGAGACAGGGCCACTTCAACTGGTGCGGCAACGCTGAGTGCATACCCAACATCGCTGACCTCTGGAATGATCATGAACAGAAATGATTTTAGTTTCTACCCTCGTTCCATTTGATCTCCGACCGCAGCAGATCGGTTCAACATTACAAGCTTAAGCCCACAAGCAAAGAGTTCATGTGCTCTTCAACAGCAGGTGCGAGTCACCAGCAATACGAAATCTCCTCTCTGCTCCGTCCTTTTCGTCGTCGGCGATTACAGTGACAACTCCAAGAACATGGCTCAAGCGACTCCACACCAGTCGCTTGCTGTCTAACGTCATAAATGTATCCTCTGCTTCATGTAACTCTGTTGGGAGCGCACGGAACGTAAATCCCAGCAGCCAGTCACGATCCTTTGCGTCTTTGCAGAGGCCACGAATCTGGACCACAAGAGGATTGATCTCCTCCTTCTCCACTCGCTTCGGATTCTTCTTGCGCTTGGCGATATTGGCGGCATAAATCGCATCACTGCGCAGTTGATGCTCATTTATCACTGCGCAGGGCGCTGGCTCGTGAACACTGACAATCACACGCTGATCCTCCTCATGGTCTCGCAGCGTCAAGGCGGCGGACGGGAAGAATCGGCAGGGGAGAGCTGGCCGCTGGTCTTGGATCTCGCAATCGATACAATCCGCCGCCAGGTAATTTTCATGCAAGGCGCATGGCGGAGCCAGTCGAGACGGCTTTGCGACACCCACTTTTGCGTAGAAATCCATGCGGCAGAGCACAGGCGCGCCCAGCCAGAGGACAGATCGACCACTGGAAGGATTTGCTGGCACGGCAATTGGATTATATGATTCGATTCGAGCTTCGCTATCCTGTCCCTGTGTTTGCGCATGCACCTTTGATAAATGGCTGAATCGGATAGATACATCAGCAAAATTGCGATGGAAAAATAAATTAAAACAGCAGACAGACCCACCTTCGTAGTTCTTGCCGCGATCGAAACTCCAGGTTCACGCAGTGACGGCATTTGAAGTATCCCACAGTGTGCTGGAAGGCTGGTGGGTTCGTCTCCTGGTTCCAAGGGCTCTGGAGTGGCCAGTACGAATGCATATACTGATCGACAAGAGGCGTAGCGAGAGTCAGACGTTCGTGGTGTAGATGAACGTTCAGCTGATGCAATCGTGCCGCTTCATAAGAACTACAAATTCGCCGCACGAATAAAATCAGCGCTAAACGATAATTACTAACTCCATCCCTATTCCGTTGGAATACTTACGAGAAGCACTGTCCACACGCAGAATGGCCGCAAACAAACGCGCGTGCGTGGCGATTGGTGATCTCAATAACCTGCTCTCGTCTTCGTTCTCGAGGAAGTGCCTATATCAAAAGTTTACATAGTGTCAGTGACCTCAACGAGTTAGCTATGGAATAAATTTTGTATACTTTAAGCTCATACACCAACTGATGCAGCTCCTGAGACGTTTGAACGCGTTGATACATTTCGTCCATAGCTGCGTCATCTTTCGTCATGATTCTGGCATCGTGGCTCTGTTTGATATCGCGGGAGGTCTCTGCGTGCGATTTCGCGTCCAATTTCTTTGGACTTTGATAAATATTGGCTCTTGAAACGTTTGAATTCGGATCGCGAATAAATCCCAACTCCATGAGCTGCATTTCGACCATTTCAGCACGTTCGGGCATTGGATGCGTGCACTTTTTCTTGGGTCCTTCACTTCGGAACCCGAACTCCTCATAGAGAAATGCCAATGGTGTCGATGCAGTAGCGATGGGTAGCATTGCATCTTCTTGAATGGGCTTGCACCTCGTACCATGACGAACGTAGTCAACGACTTTGAGCCAATTTGTTCTCAGAAGGAGCGAGTTGTGAAACACAAAATTCGCAAAAGAACTCTTGTCTGCCAATAGATTTCGGCCAGTCTCCATCTCTCGAAGGCGATCGGCTAGTGCATCCACGTTCGGCAGCACCTCCACAAACGCAGCGTCTGTCTCCGGTTCTGATTGCTGGTTGTTTTCATTGTCTCGCCTCCGGATATCGTGCTCGAGTCGATCAATCGCACTCTGGATCAGTTGTCCAACAGATCGCCTATGGCGACGGCCTTTATAAACATCTTGTGCTGTGGTACGCTTAAGACGAGAAGCTGGAACTCCTTTCTCTTGGTATGTTTTCACGCCACGAATGGAGACCAGAGCCTGCCATTTAAAAGAAATATAAGTGCGTGGTCTTCTATCAACACGATCAAGATCACAAATCACTTACGCGCTCGTATATAATGTCAAAGGTTGGCTCGTTCCATTTGAGCCGAGGCTGATGAATAGCTACTATTCGACCTCGATGGCAAGGTCCGTTAGCACTATCGACGGCCACAAGAACGACCGACCCAAGTGGATAGAGCCCAAATACGATTGAGATCCCATCCCGAGAGCCGGATTTGTTGCTGTCTTGAGTGTATTCTTGGTGGCGTTTCGGAGATCGCTTTGATTTTGTCTTTGGAGCCACTGATTGCTGCTCACGAAGCCATTTCTGCTCGCGAGCAAGGCTCCACGCGCGTTTCCCATCGCGATCCTTGATCAGATCGAGCACAAGCTGATACTTGTACGCAAACCCTCGATCCACATGGCGATCATGCACGATTGGCTTCATATGCAGCCTCTCCATAATGTTGTAATCATGAGATGGCAGCACGAAACCATAGCGTTCATGTCCAAGCGTCATACTGTCACTACTCTCACCGCTGCCTTGGCCGCTGGAATCAGTCAGTGGGGACAAACCGATCCATTCCCATCGACGCAGCATCGCTGCCCACTGCGTGTTGGCGTCAAGCCGACCGAGATGGCCCCGAAAGAGCCGCTGGATCGCAAGCGCTCCGTATTCCATGCGGATGCGGCGACTCGGAACAGAATATGACTGAGACGGCTGCGCATTCACAACCACATGTCCATACTGAAACCCATTCAGCGGATTCAAAAACGACGTGCAGACGGAGATGCCAGGATCGTCATGCCAGAAATGCCGCGTGAGCCATCCACGCACGCGAGCTTGAATGGTTTGAGCACCACAATACCGCTTCTTGATCCAACGGTACTTGCAGTGTCTTCGCCAGCGTCTCTGGATTTTGATTGCTGCGAAAAAGCTCTGCACTCGAAACACTTGTTCTTGGTAGTGAGCCTCTTTGCGCACTTTCCAGCGCAGCATCTGCGCTCGAAGAACTCGACGCGCTCGCCATCGCCTGAAGGCATAGAGTCGCGCCTGCAGCTCATCCCAATTGGCATCGGCCTCGCGCTGCAGAGCGGCCATGTACGCCATCTCCTCGCGCAAGGCCCACGAGATCAGCCTCTGGCGGTACCAACGGTAGTTTCTCTGGATCCGGGTAGCTGCGCGTCGCTCTCGCATTCTCTTTCGCACGAGTGCTCCACGCATCACGCGCTGGATCTGGGGAATGGCGTGCTCCACACGTTCAAACTCATGCACGAATCGCCGTCGCCCCAGAAATCCTCGAGCAAGACGCTGAAGCACACGACAGGCTGCCGTTCGTCGAATCGCAGCGTGTTCAAACCCCAGCGCTCGAACACGACGGCGTGCTCGGTTGCCTCGGAAAATACGCTGGATGCGGATCGCGACCACTTGAGCTCGACGCAGGAACTGCAGCTGCCAAATCGCGTCTTTGGCAGCGCGAGAGACCGGGTTCGGGTGGTCCAGAGCTACATTGAGGAACTCATTCGCTAGGAACTGCACAGAGGTGACACAGCGGTTCACGGATGCTGTCAATGCCGCTGTCTTGGATCGCGAAGAGACACCGACGGGGACCATTGTATATTCACTGTCTTGGAATGAACTTTGCACGGTTGGCGGATCACCTTTCGGTGCCAGCGGATGCCGCCTGACGCGCTGCACCACGTCCTCCCGTTTGCACTCCTTCACACCGGGCGCGTCGAATTCCGAGTCCACAAGCTTGCATTTGGCTCGTTGCTCGTAGTCCAGAGTACTCATATGCGCCTCACGATGGTTGCGGCACATTCCAAACACATTAAGGCGGTCGATCGCAGGACAGGACGGGCCAATCGGTTGCTGCGGTTGGCTTGACTCCTTGCTGCTCTTCTTCTTCTTTTGTCCGTACTCGTTGATGCAGCGCGGCGCGTGGAAGCCGCAAAAGGGCAGGAACGCCCCACGCAACATCGGGTGCATCAGCACGCGATTGCTGCATCGCCAGATGTATGACCGCTCGAAATGCTCCTTCTGCCAGCAGCAGACGCTCTCCCTCGTGAGCTGGGGCTGGCCTTCACGCTGCACTGGCTTCTTGTCCACGAGTGACTGGCCCTTGGCAGCGCGCTGCA
>JAADVQ010000272.1:0-18273 GCA_023335835.1 Elongisporangium senticosum
GGCCGTGGCTGGCGTGGAGGCGGCGGTGGTTACGGCTACGGCGGCTACGATGGCAGTCGCAACAGCGGAGGCTGCGGTGGCGGGCGAAACGCGTAACCCATTTGACGGCCATTTGCGCAATATGCCCAACCTCTGGCGACTCGTCGTGCGTGCACCGCCAACATCAATACAGGCAGTCCTGTCCTTAGCAACGAACTGATCGATCAAGACGACGTGGAGAATCAGACTACGGCAACACCCACTTCTGGAACTCGAGTGTTGAAATCTGAGTCTGCATCCAAAAGAAGAAATGGCTGCGGCGTGTGGACTGCATGGGCTGCTGCTTCTATTGGCAGTGGCCATCTGCTTCGCCGGTTACGCTGTGGCGGACACGGACGAGTGCGCGCTGATCAAGTGCGACGCGAGCGACCAGACGCCCGTGTGCGGGTCCAACGGCGTGACCTACGCTAGAGAGTGTTTATTTGAGTTCGCGCGCTGCCAGAACAAGAAGACCGCCGACACGCTGACGCTGGTAGCGCACCACGCGTGTCGTTCTGGCAGCGACCAAAGCCCAGAGGACCCCTGCGCTCGACCGTGCTCGCGCGAGTACCGGCCGATCTGCGCCTCGGACGGCCGCACGTACAACAACGAATGTCTCTTTGAGATCGGGAAATGCCGCAAGGTCGGGCTCTCGGCCGTCAAGATCGGCCCATGCGACGAGTAGATGCGTGAGCTCAGTAGCCACCGAGAGGACGAGATCCTCATGAGTAGCGTTTGAACCTAATGGATGTGTCTTGAGCGTAACCCCATCATCGTAACCTCATGCCGAACGCAGGAAGAGGGTGGACTGCATGGCGCTCTGTGATTGGCCAAAAGCAACGTACCCCCTCTGAACACTGCGTACCCCGTCGGACATCGCATATCCTCCCGACCTTCATGGCGATCTCCGTGACTCCGGCGGCCGCCATGGCGACCCAGAAGCGGCTAGATCTGTCCATCATCGCGTTGTTCGTCTGCTCGGTGGCGCTCAAGCTGCTGCTTCTGCCGTCCTACACTAGCACGGACTTCGAGGTGCACCGCAACTGGCTCAGTCTCACCAACGCGCTGCCGCGCCGGGACTGGTACCATGAGGCCACGAGCGTCTGGACGCTCGACTACCCGCCGTTCTTCGCGTACTTTGAGTACGCACTCTCGCAGATCGCTGCGCGCGTGCTGGATCCGGCCATGCTGGCGATCTCGGCCACGCCCGTGTTCGCGCCCGCGATCCTATACTTCCAGCGGCTCTCGGTCATCCTGACGGATGGCGTGCTGTTCTACGCCATCTACGCCTACTGCTCGTCCTGGCCCAGCATCCACGCTACGGAGCCGGCCTTCTCGCGGTACAAGCGGCTCGTGATCATGACCATCACGGTGCTGGACGCCGGGCTGCTGTTCGTGGACCACATCCACTTCCAGTACAACGGCATGCTGCTGGGCATGCTCATCCTGTCCGCGGCCAAGTTTCGCCAGCGCAAGGACCTGCAGGGCGCCTTCTGGTATGCCGTGCTGCTCATGTTCAAGCACATCTATCTCTACGTGGCCCCGCTGTACTTCGTCTACCTGCTGGGCCACTACTGCTACACCAACAAGAGCAGCACGAGCGCCGCGCGCTCTCAAGAGGACGAGGACTACGCCACCTACGCTCGCAAGCGCTCCATCTCCAGCACCGACGTCCACGAGACCATTCAGAACCTGCACGACGGCAAGGCCAGCTTCTCCATCGCCCGGTTCCTGCAATTGGGCGTGCTCGTGATCGCGATCTTTGGCCTGGCCTTCGGCTCGGTGCTCTACGACCACCCGGACCGCCTCGCTGGCCTGCAGCAGATCGCGTCAAGACTGTTCCCCGTGCAGCGTGGTCTGTGCCATGCATACTGGGCGCCAAACGTCTGGGCGCTGTATGCTTTCCTGGACAAGGTGCTGGTGCTCATCGGGTTCCCAGGCGCCGTGAGCAGCGCCGGCCAGGCGCTCATGAGCGGTGGGCTGGTGCAGGCCGCCAGCTTTGCGATCGTGCCCTCGGTCTCGCCTCTGGTGTGCGCGCTCGCGACCTTCACGACCATGACGCCGGTACTTTATAGTGTCTGGCGATACCCGGACTCGTCGCTGTTCATGAACGCGCTGGTGTACTGCATGATGTGCTCCTTCATGCTCGGCTATCACGTCCACGAGAAGGCCATCCTGCAGGTGCTGCTGCCTCTGGGACTCATGGCAGCCGACAGCGTGAATGACATGCGGTTGTACCGCTTTGTTTCAGTCATCAGCACAATCTCGCTCTTCCCGTTGCTGTTCACGCCTGCCGAGCAGGGCACCAAGGTGCTGCTGGCGGCGCTGAATGCGCTCGTGGCCTACGTGGCACTGGATCCGTTCCTCAAGCACTCGCTCAAGAAGCGCCACATCAAGGCCACGGCCGTCGGTCTCTCGCCGTTGGAGAAGAGCTACCTCGTGGTGCTGGTAGCCATCACGTGTGTGGCTGCACTGTTCCCGTTCGTGCCTCGCATCGGCGCCAAGTTCGAGTTTTTGCCGCTCATGATGATCTCCGTGAGCTGCGCCGTGGGCAATCTGTACGTCTGGGGCATGGCGCTGTCGCAACACTACCGCAAGCTCTCGGCTGTCAAGTCCTACTTGCAACCACGCCGTTCGTCGCGCTCCTAGAGATCAAAGGGAAACACAATAGCCTGCTAGCGTCACGACTCAATCGACTTGCGCGTGAGATTCATCATCACTTCGTTCTCTCTCTTTTGCTTTCTTTCCTCAACGTGGCTGGCTTCCCATGCCCTTCCATCAAAATGCTCAGTGGGTCTACGCCTGGTACGCGCCATGGGTCGGCAGCATCATCGGTCCGCCGTCCTTCATGCTGCAAAGTGATCCAAGAGTCCCCGTCAGTTCCACCAGAATTGTCCAAGTGAACGGGACAACAACGCACCTCTTGAAGTAGTAGTACAGGAAATCGGCCATCATGAGCATGTGGCCAATCTGCACAAAGATCACGGCGTAGCCCACGTGCTGGCCGGCGTCCTTCTCACCCAGCTCGTGGTAGGACGAGAACCAGAAGACCAGGTGCAGGAAGCTGCCAAACGCCAGCGCGTACACAAAGTGCGAGATGCACGACTCGACAGCGCCGCCGCCCTACCAAATGCGACACGCTCGTCAGCACACCATGAACAGTTCATCATAATGGACAAGCAACGTACTCGCTTCTGGAACATGAACAGTTGCGGCAGGATGGCCACGGCCTCAATGTAAAGCGCAATGGTCCAGGAGACATCGGCGAACCAGTTGCGGTTCAAGTTCGGGTGGATGAGCTATGGTCGACAAGAGCTAATGAGCATTACAAGCGCAAGGCAGCATGCCAAATGGAACGCACCATGCCAAAGAGGATACAGGGCACGAGAATGTACAGGGCGCCGAGCTCCGTGGGCACGTGGAGCCAGCCGAACGTGTCGTAACGCAGCTCGTAGGTCGAGTTGAAGCGCACAGTGACCAGGTAGATCACGTAGCAGCACAGAGCGAGCGCGGTGATCTCGAGCAGCGAGTACAGCCAGTCGCCGCTGCGGTCGTAGGGCAGGTAGCCCTGGTAGCGCAGGACCGAGCTCAGACGGAAGAGGAACACAAACACATACAGCTCCAGCGTCTTGAGCGACAAGCCTGTGTGTGCGTCAGAGATGGTGAGTCCGCATGACAGAGCAAACGACACGTCACGTGGCTCGCGTACCAGACACAGAGCGCTGCGAAAAGGCCTTGAAGATCAGGAAGATGAAGCCAAAGGCGCGCACGAACGACCCGAGCGTCTACAACCGCCGGAACAAGCAGAGCCGAAGCGTCAGGGTCCATCCGCATGTAAATCTTAGAGCGCGTGGGGACAGCACACGCACCATGAGAAACGAGAAGTCGCCATCGCTGAACAGGTGATAGCAGAACAGCACGGCCACGAAGAAGCCCGACCAGAGCGCGATATTGGTCTTGTGGGTCGCGAGAAACACGCTACAGTGCCACAGAAAGCACGCACAGACACACAGCGATCAGCACTATGATCCACAGAGACGGCCGCAGCGCAGGATCCACTGCTGCGGCCAGCAGCCAGCGACTGCGGGAAGCCACACGTACGCGCCGGCCGACTTGTCCTTGCTGCTCAAATCCATGGCGGCGGTTTGGATCAAAATGACCCCCTCCCTAGCCAGCGAGCGCAACTGGGCTAGAATGGTAATTTTCATAAAAGTGACGACAGCAATAACCCTGTCTGCCCTTTGATTAGGCAAACGCGATCTTGGTTGAAGGTGAGGGTTTTTCATGAGGTTTAGCCTCGTCGCGTCGAATTGTGAAATGGGTTATATAGATCAAATGATCGACCCACGTTGGGTTATATCACACACTAAAAGGAATAGGTACGGAATCCAAACGTAAAGGTTCAACAAAAAATTGGCTGGAATTCGATCCATCCACGCACCGCGCTCTGATTGGCTGAAAAGGAATGCACTCCATAAAACACTTGATCGTGGTACAGTGTACCACTCCAACTGTGTTTACGCGTTCCCCCCTTTTGGGTCGCTCCTCAAATCGTCAGCGCGCCATCATGGGCAAGTCGATTGTCTCCAAGATCGACTTCTTCCGGTGCGTATAATGCGCTCTGTAGCGATGCAGCGGTGCATTGCCACGCATGGATAGAGAGAGATCTCTGTACTCTTCGTTATCATGGTCTTTGGCGCTCACAACGATCTCTGCTTGGTCTGCTATCGCTGCTACAGGAAGATTCCGGAAGAGCTGCAGATCCGCACGGCCAGCGGCAGCCTGTTCTCGCTGGTCTCGGTGGTCGTCATGGGTACGCTGCTGCTGTGGCACTACCAGTCGTTCCAGCTCATGGGCACCAAGTCCATTGTGGTGCTGGACTCGCACCAGGAGGACCAGCTGCGCATCAATTTCAACGTCAGCCTGCTCTCGATCCCGTGCGACCACGCCAGCGTGGACCTGTCGGACCACATGGGCCAGCGCTTCGTGAACATCACGCGCCACATCCGCCACTTCCGCCTGGCGTCCAGCGAGGACAACACGCAGTTCACGCGCATGGACGAGATCGTGATTGACGACCACGACCGCGGCGTGCCCGTCTGGGGCGGTGCCGAGCGACGCACTCACGCCGGCGTGCACTACTCGACGCCGCTGACCACGACCAACTTTGATGAGTTCATGGCCAAGTACGAGCTGGTGCTGGTCAACTACTACGCGCCCTGGTGCCCGTTCTGCCAGAAACTCAATCCCGAGTGGGAACGCGCGGCCGCGCAACTGGTGGATCACCCGGAATACAGCGAGCGCGTGCGCATGGCCTCGGTCGACTGCACGGATGACAACGCCGTGTGGCTCTGCCGCCGAGCGCATATCCGTGCCTTCCCTTCCATGCTAGTAGGATTGTGTCTGCATGGGGTTTTATATCAGAGCCTTAGCTAACGAGAGATCTCTGTGGTGGCATGTAGATCTACATGTACGGCACGACGTCCACGCGCTACATTTACAACGGCCCACGCACGGCCGAGCACCTGCTGCAGTTCCTGGATCTGTTCTACCGCCGCCTGGAGCCGGACGCCGACTTCGCCGAGGAGGTGCACGCGAACGGCAACACGCTCGGCCTGCAGCTCGGACTGCCGCAGCCTGTGAACCACGAAAACCTGGACGCCATCAGCGTGAAGAAAGTCCGCGAGAATATCGCGGCCGATAAGATGCACGAAGGATGCGAGATCTCGGGCAGCATCAGCGTGAACCGTGTGCCCGGCAAGCTGGTGTTCACGGCACGCTCGAAGGACCACTCGATCGAGTTCAGCACCGTGGACGTCACACACCACGTGAACCACTTCTCCTTTGGCCAACCCAAGCAGTCGGAGCACTTGATCGACGGCGCGCGCAAGTTCATCCCGTCGGAGCGGTATCCGCTGGACAACAAGGACTTCTACGCCAAGAACGACAACATCACGATTGACCACTTTCTCAATGTACGTCAGGCGGGCGCTCTGCGTTGTTGTTGGCTTACGACTCATTTGTATGTCTCTAGGTGGTCGGATTTGATCATGAAGACGCACGCACAGCCATCTACGCGCCCGTGCTGCGCGTGTACGAGTTCTCAGCTAGCAGCAACCAGTACAATGCGACCAACTCGCTCCCGGCGGCGCTGTTCACGTTCGACATCTCGCCGCTCGTGATCCAGGTGTTCTCGGACTACGTGCCGTTCTACCGCTTTCTGACGTCGCTGTGCGCCGTCATCGGCGGCGTTTTCACTATCATCGGGCTCGTGGACTCTGGCGTCTTCCACACGCTCAACTCGATCAAGAAGAAGCAGCAGCTGGGCAAGTTCCAGTGACCCCATAATGAAGCGCTGATGGCAATAGAACTCCACCCCAACGCATTCTCTCTGTCTCATGATGCACAGCCAAACGACAACGAACTGATGAGAATAAACAGGGAGGGAAGATCCCGACGGCTTCCCGGTGCAATTAATTAGGTTGGTCGCAATGCAACACGCGCGGTTTTCTGCAAAGGGCCCCGCTCTTGCATGTGCACGCTGTAGAGCTCGTGAACAGACAGGACTGGCTGGTTGTATCGTTCAGGTGGCTGACTGGCTGGTTGGTTGTTGGCTTGCGCGTGAGAAAATCTTCATCCGATTTGCGGCAAGCAGCGAAAGAGAAAGGCTCAGCGTCCATTGACATTGGGAGGATAGCCCCAGGGCTGCATATTGGGCGCTTGGGCTCTCGCTGGGCTGGTTTCTTCCATACATAAACTAATAATCATCGAATGCTTCGGACACGTACGAGTCGTCGTTGACGATGAACTCGCCCACGGCGTCGCTGGCCGCCAGTCGGTCGGGCACCGTGCTGGCCCAGGACGTGTCGCCGTCGGTCACTTCGCGCACCGTGATGCACGTGCTGCACACCTTGACGAGCTGGTGTGCTGAGTTCCGCGGGGTCTTGCGGTCCGCGCTCAGGAACGGCAGCCTCCGCTTGAACTTGGAGCAGGGGCCACAGCAGATGCGCCCGCAGAGGCGGCAGTGGTGCCGGCGCACCATGAACCCAAACTTCTTGGTGCAGACCATGCAGGACTTCTGCGTGGCATATGGCACCCACTCGGGTGGGTGCACGATGAACTTGGCCAGCCACGCCAGCTGCGGGGGCGACAGCAGGTCGAGCACCGTGGACCCGTCGGCGTTGCGGATCGTCATGCTGGCGTTCTGGTGCACGAGGCAGGCCGCGATCTTCCAGAGACCCTGCGAAACCGCGATGTGCAGCACCGAGTTGTCGGCCGTGTCGAGCGTGTTCGGGTCTGCTCCGTGCTTCAACAGGATCTTGACGACCTCCGGCTCGTCGTCCTGTGCGGTCAGCACATGCGCGATGATCGGGAACACGTTCGACTTGCTCTTGATGGTCGGGTCTGCTCCACGACGCAGAAGCAGCGACAAGATTGACGCAGCCGAGGGCGCGTTGCAGGTCGCAGCGAAATGCAGCGGCGTGTTGCCATTCCGGTCGGGCTGGTTGATGAGTGTTCGGAATTCCGGCGTGGCCAGCAGCTTGACAGCCTCCTCGTTGCCGTACTTGGCTGCGATATGCAGCGCGATCTGCTGCTGCTTGTAAGACTGCATGGACGCCAGGTCAATGGGCTTGCCATCGTACATGGCCAGCAGCGACGACACGACCGACGCGTCGCCGCGCTTGGCCGCACGATGCAGCGCCGTGTAGCCCGAGACATCGGGCTTGTACGGGTGGTAGCCCATCTTCTTCCACTTGCTGGCCGTGGCCATGCTGAAGCGCATGGACTCGCTCTCGCGGATGGACGACAGGTACTGCGAGACCTTGGCCGAGACGCGGTCGCTGGACCAAGTGTGCAGCTTCTGCAGCGCCACGGGGATCTCGTAGTCCGAGTCCATGGTCGACGTGGACGAGAAGGACGACTCGTCGCCGGCCGTGGGTCCGCCCACAGGCATTTGCGGCGCGTACGGCATCGGAGACAGAGCGAAGGAGAAGAGCGATCGAATGAAGGTCTCAGGGCCCGACCTCTTCCGATACCAATGCAAATGCCTTCTGTACCGTACAGTAGCTCTTGGGCTTCACTGGCGACTTAGACGTTCAGACCAAAGAGTGAGCTCACGATACGGACCAGGCAGACGAGGGGTAGGGTAACACCTGGCTAGCACCACAAAACACCTCGAATCTTGGTTTTTACACAACCATTGGTTTTATGCTGCATGGTGTGGGCAGTCACTTAACTATTCGGTGGCAGGAAAATTTCGTATACGCAAGAATCTGACGTATATGTTGGGTTTTGTATGCAACCCCATCACGCAAGAGATGAAATCGGGAATAGGGGTTACGTACGTGTGACCCTGTGACAGTGAGCAGCTGGACCTGTCGACGCTACTGACACAGTTTCTACAATATCCACTCCGACCGACCGTCTTGGTGTCGGTTATTGCCTCTTGGACCAAGAGGCAAAAACCGTTTCGTCCGTTTCAACGGCATATGTGCCATATGGCATGCCGACTGGACCCACATTCTACCAAAAACCAGGCAATCAATATCCAAAGTCCAACACCAAAGCGTCTGACTACTCACCCACATATGGTGAAAAAAAGATCGCACCTTCGAATAATGTAAATTAGCATAAGCGTAAAGTCCAACGGGGACCAACTAAAAGGTAATGTGGGCTCTCTCAGTAGCCATCCGGAATCAGATACCAGAGTTCGGGAAAGGTGCGGCCGTATGTGGCCATGTCGTCGTCGTCGTTCAGGCTGCTAGACGAGCGTGAGAGCATCTTGGCGGCCGACTCCGCGGCGTTCGTGGTCACGGAGATGCGGTGCACCACGTAGTGCACCGTGCCTTTGACTGCGCCGCTCAAGTGACTGCACTTGTGCACGGGACCTCGAGACGCCGCCATGCGGTTGCCTTCGCCGTCCACGCTCATGTCGATCTCGACCTCGCCGCTCTGCTGCTTGCCCGTGGACGCACCATTGCGGGATGCGCGCGAGACGACGATCTTGAGCTCGTTGCAGCTGGCTGTGGCCTTGCCTGAGCTCTTGAACACGAACTTCTCGTTGAACGTGCAGCGCTTGGACGCGCAGGGCTCGACCGCTTGCGACGAAGTCTTCACATCGCCATTGTGGTGCACTGCGCAGACCAGTCGACGTGGCTGCGAGCGGCGGAAGCGCGAGATGAAGGTGGCTTCTTCGTCCTCGCAGGCGACGTACAGAATGGCCACGACCAGCAGCTCGCCGCGGTTCACGGCTGCTACAGGATTGATCGGTTGCTCACTCGGCAGCTGGACGACCTGCTGGTCTTTACTCGCGTACCAATCCAGCGGTGAGTTGTCTCGGCTTCTCGCACTGCCCAGACGCCATTGGGCCGGGTTGGCAAACGAGCGCGACATGTAGCTCTTCATGGACGCCACGCGGCTCAGCATGCCGTCGGTCCTGATATGCAGCGATGGCATGCTCTCTCGTAACACCATGGACGAGGGCATCTCTGCTGTGCGTGGCAACCAGGAGGAAGAAAGAATACTGGCGTGGAAGATTTGGGACGGAAAGTGACCAGCAGCAAGCAGTTGGATCTTTCCAGTCTGATACTGTACGCGTTCGAAAAATCCGTCCATCCATCAAACCTGGTGGTCTGGAAAGATCCGTCATGGACTGCAACGCGACGCCATGGACTCCGAGGCACGTTTCCGTCGATTCCGCAGTTTCGGGTGCGTCAATGGAAGCCCCAGAGAGCGAGAGTGAGCGAGTCCATCCGACCGCTGGCGCTTGACGGCTCGGGAGGTTCAAGCGCTCGCTCGCTCAGACAGTCGACAATCCATGCATGGTACGACGTAGGACGAAAGATCCGATGGATGGCCCTCGGACTCAGAGCGCCAGAGATCCTTCGTCCGCACACGCAACAGTGGTCCAACTGGCCAGGATGTGGGTGGGAGGATACGACAACGGCAGCTGCTGGGTTGTGGAGACAATGCAGGCCCAATGGACTGAAGGCCGAGGCAACAGACCCAAATGCCATACATTAGATGGAGAGAGGCCGCATTGGGTGGGGTCAGTCGCATTCGCGCCTCATGAAGCTGGTGACTCAGGAGTCCGAACTGGACCTATCGGTTTATAAATATCCATGGCCCACGCCAGAGAAACAAATGGCGCCAGTGAATGAAGAGGCATGCCTGGCAAACTTAGTTTCATATCAATTGAGCAGGGTAATAATTAGTGTGGTGCACATGACATCTCTCGATTTGAATATTATATTTATTTTCCGCGCACATGTGATCATGGTCAAGGACGAGCCCGTGGCGACGGATGCGGCCACGGGGTTCCCCGTGGGCGCGACGCTCGTAGCGCGATGGATGGGCCAGACAGAGCGCACGTGCGTGGTCGTGGACAGACGTGAGTGCCTGCGCTGAGTCTGGTCCCTTTCAGCTGTTTTAACCGCCGCCGCATTCGCTCTCGCAGGTGTGCTTTCTGGAGATCGCGTCAAGTACTACGTGCATTGGCATGACGTACGTCGTCGCTGCTCCGTGTCCAATGGACTGTCGTGATACTAATCAATATGGCGTGTATATGTAAGTAGTTCAACCGCCGTATGGATGAGTGGATCAATGAGCATGAGGTCGTGCGCCAGGGCACAGATGAAGGTAATACCGATGGAGCCATTGGCTTCATCCTTGGCCTATAGAGACTGAATGGACGGCGTTGTTGTAGAGACCAGAAAGCTGCAGGAGCAGGACGCCAAGGAGAAAGAGAAGCACCGCACCAGCAGCAACAACACAGCCGCCAACAGCGAGAGCTCCGGCGCGAATGCTGCGTCTGCTGACGGAGAAGGAGGCACCACGCGCACGAGAGCGCAGAAGCGCAAGGCCACAGACGATCAGGACGATTTCGCCACGCCCGATGAGCACGATGAGCACGAAGGCATGGACGCCGCTAGTATCCGAGAGCACGAAGAAGTGACCAAAGTCAAGGTGCGTTGTTGTGCGACATGCCAATCGTAGTTCTACGGCTGATGGATGTGTGTGGCGCTCGTATAGAACGTTCGCTTCGTGGAGATCGGGCGCTTCCGCATGGCCGCGTGGTACTTCTCTCCATTCCCCAAGGATCTCTTCCCAGACGGACACATCGACTGCGTACGTTGGTCTCTATCGCCTACCGTTTCCATCTCACTTGGGTCTCAACTGTCGTCCTTCTGAATGTGCCGACGCAGCTCAACTTTTGCGAGTTCTGCATGGCGTTCTTCTGCCACAAGAAAGAGCTGCGGTACCATCAAGAGCGACAAGCGTGCGCTCGAGTGAGTTAGGATTCTTCCTGCCTTGTCTGCATTGCTGCTCGTGTGATGATGATCCTAACCAGCGGCGACTGATTTGGATCGATATGTAGCATCCGCCAGGCAACGAGATCTATCGCCATGAGAACCTCAGCGTCTTTGAGGTGGACGGTGCGATCTCCAAGATCTACTGCCAGAACCTGTGCTACTTTGCCAAGTAGGGTCGCCTCCACTTGTCGCTCTAGTGATGATATGGCTGATCCATCGTCTTACTGTAGACTCTTCCTGGACCACAAGACGTTGTACTACGACGTGGATCCGTTCCTGTTCTACATTGTGTGTGAAGTCGATTCGCGCGGATTCCACCCCGTGGGCTACTTCTCCAAGGAAAAATACTCGGAGCTGGGCTACAACCTGGCGTGTATCCTCACGTTCCCGTGCCACCAGCGCAAGGGCTACGGCAACTTTATCATCCAGTTCTCGTACGAGCTGAGCAAGAAGGAGGAGAAAGTGGGCTCCCCAGAGAAGCCGCTCTCAGATCTGGGGCTCGTGAGTTATCGCAGCTACTGGACCAAGGAACTACTGCAGATTCTCAAGGACTACCCGGAGAACGAGGTCTCGATCATGGAGCTCACACGGGTGCGTTGACTCAGCAGAGCTTTGCTGACAGCAGTAGCCACGCTAATTCATTGTCTATGTGCTACGCAGATGACGTCTATCAAGAGCGAGGATATCATCGCGACGCTGCAGTACCTCAACATGATCAAGTACCTCAACGGCCAGTACGTCTTCGTCGTGCCGCTTCAAGTGGTCACGGCGCAGCTGAGCAAACTCACCAAGAAAGGCCCCACGGTCGAGCCGGAGAAGCTGCACTGGGCGCCGCTGCATCTGGACATCAAGCGCGACAAGTGGTCGCTCAAGGCCAAATCCGCCGAGAAGGAGGATTAAGAATGTATGCAGAATCAATCAAAGGCCAATGCTTTGCATCCAGACCAGTGATTCCAGTGTAGCCATGTATATGGATGTACCACGGAATGTAGCCATCGTCATCAGAGACTGTCACTCACATCTCTTATTTCTGATTAGACTCGCACATGGACAACTGAGGCGTTCGCTTTTCCACTCACTCCCTGCTTCTTCTCTTGCCGAACGCCTATCGATCGACCCTTGCAGCTCACGCAGAGGTGGAGCTCATGGCCACGTCCTGGGCCTTCTCGCTCTTCTCGCTCTTCTCGAGCTCACTTTGGGCCTTGAGCTGCTTCTTCTTCTCCTCCTGGGCCTTGCCGAAGGGCGTCTCATACCAGAGCTTCTCGAACTCGTCAGCCGAGCCCTTGGAGCAGATCGTTTGGTGCTCGCCCTCGTCGTTCTTGCCCTTGCGGTTCCAGACCGTCTTGAGCCGGCGGCCGTCGACTTCGCGCTCGTGCACGGCCTTGAGTCGTCCCGTCGAGTCCTCGTAGCGGCGACGCGTGCTCGTAATGCATCGGCCCTTGTCGTCCACGACAGACGAGTCGCTGAACGAGTAGCTTGAGAATGCGCGCAAGCCCTCACGCTCTCTCTCCGGCTGGGTCGTGGCCGGCTGCTCGCCTCGCTCCTTGACGGGCAGGTCCTTGAAGAACTCGTCGTCCTCGCGCGTGCTGGGGACCGCGAGCATGTCCGTGCTCATGGGAAAGGACGAGGCCATCATCTGGTTGGTCAGGCGATCCATGTCCATCATGGACTGCTCCATGATCGACAGCGGATGCCACAGCGTCGGGCGCACGAGATCCCACGTGGAAAACATTAGCCTTGGCGGTTACTTGGCTGCTTGAGAGGCAAACAAAGACTGATGAATTAACAGCTCTAGAGCAGCAGAGAGGGTGCGAGAGACACGAACGCATGGAGCGAAGGGAATTACATGAGGCCTCAACTGTCGGTTGAAGGCACACGAACACACAGATCGAAGAGAGCGCCGTGAGACCAGGAGATGCGCTAACCGTGTCATGTTCCCAAAGATCGTTTACTTCATGCGCGAGCAATGCACCAAATTAAGGTATATATTTTAAAAATTCCCAGAATCAGGTAATATCAGATATGTATTCAATACATTGATCAAAATCGAATACCTTGTTTTAGAATTCAGTCGTGTGATCGTGACTTGTAGCCGTTTGCCTCCAACAGAGCGAGAATCTCCGCGAAAGGCGAAGGAAGAAGCGCCCGTTGGCTCATGGCCCTCGCACGTACCGCCTCCGGTCCCTGGCTGCTGCTGGCCTTGGCGCTGTGCATCGGCCTCATACTGCCTGTCGCCCACGGCCTCCTCCGTAGTCTGCAGCAGCAGCGCAAGCCAACAGCGATCGTCCTGGCGCGAGCGCTCCATGGCCCAATCTACGCGCTGAGTCTGCTGGTGCTGCTCCTGCGCGTGGCTTTCTTCTACAGCTACGTCCAGTCGCCTCTCGTGCAGCAAGATGCCAGTTTGCCAAGGCTCGTGGCGTTCTTTTGGCTGCTGGAGATGCCCTCCGTCTGCATGATAGCGCTGCACGGCTACCTTGTGCTGTTCTACGTGGGAATTGTGCACTGGCGGCGCTGGAGCACAGCGCTATCATCTTGCTCGTGGACAAGTCTGCTGTATGCGCTTGTGTGCGCATGCTTCTTGCTGCTGACGACGTGCTTCGCGTGTCTGTGTGGCTATCTGGAGCATCTGGAGCTCCATGGTGCGCTGCATCAGTCGCTGGTGCAGCTTTTCCAGCAGCACGCGGTGCTCTGGAGCTATTTCGTGTACCAGGCAGTCGTGTGGATGCTGTTGGGCGTCGTGCTAATGAAGTACCAGCTCCAGACGACGCGTCTCTTGTGGATCGCAAGGCGCAGACAGCGGCTTCGACTGCTCAGCGGTGCGTGCGTGAGAACCATGTCTGTCTGCAGCACGCTGCTGGCTGCGCTGTTGCTGGCACGCGCCATGGTCTCTTGTGGCTATGTGATGATCTATGAAGACCAAGAGTTGCCGTGGACGGCAGCTCAAGTGCAGCAAGACAGCTGGCACTTTGGCTGTCGATTCGTGCTTCAATATTTTGTATGGGAAGTCGCAGCGCTCTGTGTTGTGCTGTGGATGCTGGCTATTGTGCCCATGACGTGTGAAGATGATCCGTTGCTCGCTCAAGTGACACCAGCGACCATGAGAGTGAGCTTCAAGCTGCATCTTCCGACGCCGCAAGAGATCGTCAACCAGTATTTCGACAACTCCCACGGCCAATATGACGCTTACGAAGCCCATGAGCACGAAGAAGAGCGATGTGGAGACCTGAGAGGTTCGGAATACGCCGCCAGTGCTCCACTGCTGTCGGACAAAGAGTATTTAGACTCGTTTAAGGAACAAGACGCTTCAAGAGCAACGACAGAAGATCCAAGTAAGCAAGAGGACACAATACCGATCCATTTTGGCTAAAACTGCGAGCGTAGTCCTCCTTTGCTCTTGCCGATGTGTACGGGCAGCGCAGGCTTGCGCGCAGGGTCTTTGGCTTTCGATGTCGGCTTGCGGAACATGATCCGACCTCCGACACTCGAGGCAGCTGCATCAGTCGCGGGTTCCATCGCACTGCTAGCTGGTTTCGTTACTCTGACGGACGGCATGGGCTTTGGAAGCCCCAAATCGCCAGAGCTACCCGAGAGAGCGGAACTGACGTCCTTGGCGCGATAGAAATCAGGCGCGATCGCCAGCAGCCAACGCGGATCGATGTGGCAGATGCCGCGGATATACTCGTCCGTCGTGATCACGCTCTGGTGGAAAACAATCCAGTCTGGTAGCCTGCCCATGTAATAATACACCGATGTTGGGTGAATCTGTACTCTGCGTCGGTCTCGAACCGTGTAGTAGGCGCCGTCCGAATGCAGCTTGGCCACGTTGGCGAAATAGCCACTGACGATGCTCTTTAAGACCGCGACAGATTGCGATTCGGCCTGAAGGGGGTGATCGTCTTCTGACTCGTGACCCTGCATGGCCTGGAAGCGATGGACGTAGCGTTTTAATTGCTTGCGGATCTCTGTCGCTCGCGTGAGAGCTCTGTGGCTGAGCATATTGTCATCGCACCAGTCGCGGCGCTTGCCGCTCTCAATGAACTGATCGTAGATCTTCAAGTACGTCAGCTGATCGCCGTCAGGATCTGCGAACGTCTCCATGGCGTCCGATATCTTGGTCTTGCGCTCTTTGGAGCCGCGCGCACTCACAAACACATCTCCGACCGAGAGAACGCTGGCAATCGTCAGCAGCTCCGACATGCATCCGTACTTGAACGAGGACAGCAGCGCCTTGGCCAGCGTGGGCTCGACTGGGAACTCGGCCATCTGCGTGCCCATGGGCTCAATCAGGCGGCAGCTGCCGTCAATCGCACCAAGCGAGTACAGCAGCTCCAGCGCACGGATGAGCGCCTCGGGGCTCGGAGGCGACAGGAACTCGAAATGCGCGAGGTCGTGGATGCCCATGCTCAGCAGATGCAGTGCCACGGTCGCCAGGTTCGTACGCTGCATCTGCGGCACGGTTTCTTTCATGCACTGGGTCTTGAAATGGTCGTACGTGCACAGTCGGAAGCACTTGCCTGGACGCATACGGCCGGCTCGTCCTGCGCGCTGCTTGGCCGCTGCCTTGGACACTTGCGTGGTCACGAGCGACTCGACGCCCGTGAACGGGTTGAAGAATGCGAGCTTGACAAAGCAGGCGTCGATCACGAACACGACGCCCTCGATCGTGATCGAGGTCTCGGCGATGGTCGTGGCCACGATCACCTTGCGCTTGATGTGTCTGGGTGCCGGCAGGAACACGTTCTGTTGCATCTGCGAGGGCAGCGCCGCGTACAACGGCAGCGGCAGGATGTGCGACCGTGCGCGCTCATTCAGCGAGCGCACGACAAAGTCGATCTCTTCCTGACCCGGAAGGAACACGAGAATGTCGCCGTCGCCCTCGTGCTTGTCGATGGCCAGCACCGTCTCGATCGCAGTCTGTAGGTAGTCCGCGCAGGGCTCTCTCAGGTACTCAATGTCGACTGGGTACTGCCGCCCTTCCACCGACACGGCCACGACGTCATGCGCTGGCGCTCCGTCCTCACGGACAACGTCAGTGAGCTTGCGTTTCTTGGACCGGAAGAACCGACGGAATGTGTCAACTTGTAGCGTGGCGGACGCCACGATGACGCGCAATTCCGGCCGCTTGCGCTGGATCTTCTTGATCAGCCCGAGCAGCAGATCGGTCTCGAGATTGCGCTCGTGGGCCTCGTCCAGCATGATGACCGAGTACCTGGATAGCAGAGGGTCCAGCATGGTCTCGCGCAGCAGGATGCCGTCTGTGCAGAACTTGAGCCGCGTGGCCTCGGGGTCCCATTGCTCCTCGAAGCGCACGGCGTAGCCGACCTCTCTGCCCAAGGGCGTGCCCACTTCCTGCGCCACTCGCTGCGCGACCGTGATGGCCGCAATGCGTCTCGGCTGCGTGCACACGATCATCCTCTGCGCGTCGGCCCAGCCGGCCTCCAGCAGGAACTGTGGCACCTGCGTTGTCTTGCCAGAGCCTGTGGCGCCCACGAGAATGGTCGTGGCGTGACTCTCGACCGCGTACAGGATCTCCTGGCGGTGCGCGAACACCGGCAGCCGCTGGCGCTGCACGTGCAGCGGTAGACGGTGCAGCGGGTTGAACTGCACGGCCGGCAGCTCCGCATCACCGGCGCTCTGCTCTCGGTCCTTCACGCTTCCTGGCAGCGCATCGCCCGGCCGCCAGAACGCCATTTTGGGTTTTTGATGCAGATGAAACGTTGGGGTCTGGAACTGGATAAACGAACTCCAATAAAACCTATCTAGACATTCTGGGTGAAACGAGCACCGGCACAAAGTGTACCACAACTGTACCACCTGCACTTGAAGTACAGGGCAACTGATATGTACGTCAGCTGCATTATTTAGTCTGTGCTGGTTGGTTGGAATGCTGGAGTTAGTTGCTGATGGGGATACGAAGCCAATACAGCTTGGGCCTTGTACGGCAGTTGGACGCTCTGTGCCTAGAGCTTGGCCACGTGGATGGTCTGCTGCAGCGTGAACACGTGGCCCGGCGCGAGCTGCTGGAATTCGCTCACGCGGCCAGGCTCGACGCAGACCATGCGCAGGTACTCGTCGTCGCCAAAGTCCGACATGCCCTTGGCCTTCTCGGTCCACGGGTTCCAGACCACGGCGTCGCTCTTCTGCTCGACGGGCTGCGTGCTCTGGTCCAGGAAGGCGTTCTTGGCGATCGTCACCACGCGGTCCGCGCCGCCCTGCGCGCCACGCAGACGCACGACCACCTCAGTCGGCGCGTTCGCGTACACGCTGTCGGTCTCCTTGTCGAACGTCACGGCAGATCGCTGCTCGATCTGCTTGGTGCCCGTGACCTTGTCGTGGTACTCGAGGCCCTGCAGGCCCTCGACTTGGCAGCCGCCGTCGCGCACGTCGTCGACCGAGAGGTAGGTGTGCAGCAGCGCCTGGAACGAGATCTCGCCGTCCGACTTGTTGTGCACATGCAGCGCTGTCGTGAGCTTGTTAGCGTACAGCTTGAGCTCCAACACGAGCTCGAACGCGTGCGGCCACAGCGCGCGGGTCACGTCGTTGGCCTCGAGTGAGAACTGCGCGGATGACGGGTCCTCGCCCTCGCCCACGTGCATGTTGATCTCCTTGAGCTCCCACTCCGTGGACGTACGCGCGAAACCGTGGTTGGGGAACCCGGCCGCGGGGCCAAAGACCGGGAACACGAGCGGGATACCGCCGCGGATGGGCTTGCTGCCGTCCAGCGCCGCCTTGTCCGACACGAACAGCGCGTTGCGCGTGGGCTCAGCCGCCGTGTAGAAGGACAGCACCGTGGCGCCGTACTGCGAGACCTCGCAGTAGGAGCCGCTGCTGTGGTTGATCGTGATGATGTCGGGCATGCTCATGGCGCTTGGCTGTGCTCTTGGTCGTCTTCTTGGGGAATGACGATGATGATTCGATCCTTCGACCGACAAAGGTACGAACA
>JAADVQ010000273.1:0-18237 GCA_023335835.1 Elongisporangium senticosum
CACAAACGCCATTTAAGTAAATCTACATTCCCATTGCGAGCTACTGCACAAGTTGGTCATTTCACACAAACTGCTCGCGTTGGAATGAATAGAATTGCTCCAGGACTTGGAGATCGCCACCTTTGATGGCCCAAATCATGGCTGTGCTGATCCACTTTCAGCGATCGTCCACTCTCGGCCACTCGTAGTTCTGCATAATCCACTGGATCACACTTCGAGTCACTGCAACGGCTCCGAATACATCGAGTCGGATCGGCAATACTTTTGTCGCATGTACCCACGCCAAAACCTCCAATTGGCCACCGGCAACCGCGCGTTTTCCAAAACAGACTTGAATCGTTGTTCATGCAGCCAAAAGAAAATTAAAAAGTGTCCATGGCGAGCTGCCCAATACGCAGCGTATTGAGCATTCAGCTGGCTATTGTAGTGCCCGTGCATCCACTGAAGAAACGCGAGACCGCTGCTTTTTGCCGCTTGGACATATGAAATATTCATCAAGCCCGGGTATTGATGGGCGTGCAGCTAGTAGATCACGTTTGGGTCATCTCGAGCGTTGGTCGCACGCCAAACAAGAAATAGATGATGAGGCCCCAGCCATTGTAGCGCATTTACGTGTCCATTCACCACAGCCAAGACGAATAGGAACTGGGAATTTGGTCGCTTCTGTCGGTCCCCCTGGAAATACGACGAGATCCACCACTCAAGTACTCGGATGTGACCATGTTTCGCAGTTTGTTCAGTTCCCCAAAGCCAGCGTCGCTGACGAAATCTGTTTGGAACTTCAGCCCACTCCTTTGGAGCTAAAACACCCAGCAAGTGCACAAAACCGGCTCGAGGGTCCACTGGACAGAATGATCGAAAAAGCTACTTGTTGCAAGTACCGCTTCAAGATGGACCGATGTTGATCTGAACACCACAGCAACACTGGTGAGTGGGGCGGCATTTCCCTCTGGTCTGATCATTGAGCCTCCAGATGGATCTCGACGTGTGAAAAATTCTAGTGTTGAGACGGTTGGATAGCAGTAGATGGACCTTGACCACACTCCAAGATGAATTTGTGTTGATGGGCTTTGGGTTATTACAGAACAATGAGATAGACCCGACGTCTGCTTGGTGAGAGCTATCGTGTGCTATCAAATCGTGCTATATGTCCATGTATAAAAGGCAATGAGAGGTCTGACGTAGGAGCTCAAAATGCATCTGCTAGCGTCATGTTCTGCTTCATAGCCCACTCGAGCAAAATAAAATGTCCATTGGCTGCTGCGTGTTTTGCACCAAGCTCTGAACACATAAGCCCAAACTCTTTCTCAAAATACTGAAGCACGTCCAAATGGCCATTAGCAGCAATGTCATCAACGTCCACGGAAATGTCAAACCCGTTTTCGTCGAGCCACTGGACGATATGCAAGTGTCCGCATGAAGCTGCCAGCCGCATTTCATTGAAAGAAAGCCACGCCATCTGATCCAAGTGAGCATCAACGTACTGCAAGATATGCAAATGACCATTTTTGATAGCGGACGAAACTACGGAACCATCCAGCATATCCGGCCAGTTCTGGTGAAACCATGTCACGACCTCCAAATGACCTCCCGCTGCTGCATTATCGATCGGAGACACGTTCCAGGAGTCTCCCATGACTTCGTAAAGCCATTCCAGCATCTCCAAGTCTCCAATGCGTGCAGCGGCATCAATCCGGTTGTATGGTAACCAGCTTAATTTTCGACTTCCGTGCAACAACGCGATAGCTTCAAAACCACCAGCTTCAATAGCACAAACGATGGCAGTATCGACCCATTTGAAGCGAGTGGAATTGTCCGTCCACTCACAATTCTGCAAAATCCACCTTATCATAGGTAAATTGACTGCTACTGGACCGTTATCCTCGATTGGCGTCGCTTGCGTCGAGTTTATCCATTGGATAATCTCCAGATGCCCACCCGCGATAGCTCCACTCATAGCATTGCTCAAGACGGAGTGCGACTTCATCTCATAGAGCCAATGCACGATTACGTCAAAGCCATTTCGAGCAGCCCAATAGGCTGTTTTTTTATGGTCGAGCCGGTCTCTGTAGTGATTATATACCCACTGGATAAATGCAAAGTCGCCAGCTTTTGCTGCTTTGACGCATGAGATCGTGAACGGGACAGTGTACTTGTGGTCGTGCAGCCAGTAGACCACGTTGGCATCGTCAGTGTTCAATATGACTGAGTAGTAGGAAAGCCGTACTGGGATTAGCTTGTTATCCTCGAGCCATTGAAGCACGTTAGCGCGTCCATTTTCCACTGCGATCACAAACAAGGGCCTGACATCCAATGAGTTCCGCTGGCTTGGTTTTAAATAGGATGAGAGCCACCACTGAAGCGCTTGCACGCGGCCGAATCGCGCTGCCTGTTCAATTCCCCATTGTCGCCGCAAAAGACGAAATTTCTCTGGAGCATCGGGCCACTGGCGTGGTGCTAGAACACTCAGAAGGTGTACATACCCGGCAGATGTAGCTGACTCAAGCGTCCACTTGGCTGTACTACTGAAATACTCGTTAACCACGAGCACTGTTTCGGCAGGTAACGATAAAAGAGGCGCTGACTTGAGCACTACCGCGACACTCGTGAACATGCTTGATCTCTCCACGTTCGGCTTTGATTCCATCTTGCAAATTAGCAGGTTTTAATGCTGAGAAAAGCAGGTCACACTCAGTCGTAAAGTAAAATTCTCTTTGCTGTATTGCTATCGAGGTGAAAATGTATCATATAGCTTCTATTCTTTTCAGTTTCGCCTTCGTGGTACCAATTCTCTTGACCGCAATGATCATCCGCGAACTTCACGCCTTCGGATGGCTACTTGTTCGCATTCTGAAAATATAGTTTTTTTGTATCCATTTTGCTGTGATGGTGTGCTCCTTTACCATCGTAAAGCCATCGGATCAGAGACATGAGTGAGTTGTAAACCAATCGGCATAATTCAATATATCACATCCAAATCTGTCACAAAACAAATAGCTGCCAACATGTGAATATATCCGACTTGTGTTGCACACTAGTTACTACAAACTAAAAGCATTTATCAGAGGAACAGTCCCTGAGCGTTTTAGTCCATAGCGCCAACATCCAAAATGAGTTCAAACGCATATGTTCCGTTGATTTACAAACGAATCGAGATCGACTAAATCGTCACTCTCTCCAGACCTTGCAGATCCACGAGCATCGGATCCTGCTTCAAAAACCATTCCAGCATGCCAAAGTGGCTAAAGCAAGCTGCACGAAGCGCGCCCAAACCAGTGCAGCACACACTGGAGCCAGGAAGCGACGTCAAGTACTGGAGAACGTCCAGATGGTCGTTTGACGCGATCTCATCTGAGTCCACATCACCGTCCAGTCCGTGCGTGTGCAACCATTGGACAATTTCAAAGTGACCATGGCTGGCCGCCGCTTTCATCTCTTTGCCCGTCCACCACTGAGACCGATCGCCACAATCGTACACATACTGGGCGATTGGCAAGTGACCGCAGCTGACGGCTTCACTCATCACGTCTGCATTGAGCTGTCCGAGTCCGGTCTTGTGGAGCCACACGACAATGTCATAATGGCCGTTGCGAGTGGCCATCTTGATCGCCTCTGCAGTACATTCGCTCGATTCATGCACGTGCAGCAATTGCAACATATCAAGATGTCCGTTCTTGGTGGCTCCGTCCATCGCGTGGATCGAGCACAACGCGTTGTGAACAGACAGCTCTAAATAGCCATAGGTCGCCGCCTCATCCATCGGCTTCTTATCGTTCTCCACATCGTGCAGATTAGACTGAAGCTGCACGATCTCCAGATCGCCATTCGCAGCGGCAGTGCAGAGAGTGTCCCTAATCCAGTCAAGACGCTTCTTGGGTGTCGGCCACGGATACTTCTCCAGAAATTCACTGGACAATGTTCAAATAGCCTGCATAGGCGGCTTCATAGAGCGCTAGCTAACGGATGAGCTTCACTTCCGCATAAACGTCCTTGTGCTCATGCAGCCAATGAATAAACTCCAGGTACCCTTCAAGGGCTGCCTTTTCCAGACTAAGGTTAAAACTCAGGCTTGACGTTCCGTTCGTGTAGCCAGTAAAACAACTTCGCATCACCGCAGGCCATGGGCTCACCTCTGAAGGGGCCCTTGGGAAGCACTCCAGTCTGCTCCATCCACTGCAGAATGTGCAGATGGCCGCACTCCATCGCGTAGCCAAAGATCATAAAGTAGTTGGGCGTCTCATCCGACGGCTTGTACGAGTGGATCCACCACTGGAGCACAGGCAGATGCCCACGCTCCGTTGATTTGATCACTGCATTGCGGAAGCGTAGCTTGCGGAAGGCATCACCAGCGCCAGCCCATTCCTGCTGCTTCAATTGATCCAAAAGATGCACAAGGCCGGCTTCGGACGCAGACTCCAGTGTCCACTGCTTGTTCGTCGTCTGCGTTCCGTGTGCCATGGAGAGATCGCTGTTGAGCTGTCGAGAATGAAGCGGTTGCCTGGGACAGGGGAATTCGTTCTCGCCGTTTGTCGACTCCAATCCATCTCTTTGTAGCCGATGTTCCGTTGTCTCAGCAGTCGATTTCTCTCCACACGCGATGTCGTTCTCTCGCTGCGTGGGCTGCTTGCGGCTTCTCTGGATCTTCCGCACGGCCTTCGTACTCTCGTGTGGCCACGTGTACTGTCGCGTGTGTATCAAGCGGATCTGCGCCACGACCATTCAAACCGGCCCGGGAAGAGCTGCGCAATGCTGCAACGAAGCCTTCTCCACGGAGTTCGTCCAACGCGTTCTGTCTCTGCATGAGTACGCTGCGTACGATGCAGCGCTCTCCGGCTCAACTGCGAAACGAAATCCACCGCTCTGTCTGCCGCACGATCCCGATTACACACAAGCAGTCGCCTGCATTGGCGGCGTGATTTGCGCTCGATGCGGAGTTGGGATCATCAAACGAGGCGGTTGCAGACACGTGGTTTGTCGATGTGGCCATGGATTCCACTACAAGGGAAGATAAGCACAGAGTGAGCCAGCCAGAAAGAGAGAGTGGGTCTAATGGAGAGAATACCAAGCGTTTTTCGTCGTTCATTGCGGTCCTTTTGATCTTGATCAAATGACTCAAATCTCTGGGAAGCGGCATTATTTCCAGCCAAGATCCCGCCGTTGGCTTGCCAGTCTCGATTTCTCCATGTCCACCGTACGCTGCACGGGCTGCTGGGGCAGGTTTCTGCCCTGTTTCCTCACGCGAACGCTGCCGTGTGGCCACGTCTACTGCCTCCAGTGTCTGCAGCAGCGCTGTCAGTTGGCCACACGAGACCGCTCGATGATGCCGGCCCAATGCTGCAGCCGAGAGATGCCCGATGAGCTGATCCAAGAAGTTCTGACGGAGTCGGAGTTTGTGATCTACAAGCGGTTGGTGCGCGAACGCAACTGGAAAGACTTCAAGCTGCTGTCGGATGTAGAGTACGCCAAGTCGGTGCGGGCGGTCGGGGGAATGCAATGCCCCAGATGTGGCATCGGTGTCACCAAGAGCAGCGGCTGTGCGCACATGCTCTGTCGCTGTGGCTTCAGCTTTAACTACATCGGTCGATGATGGTGAGAGCAGAGAGAAGGTGGTTGCGTTTAATCTGAGTCAATGCCTCTTGCGACCTTGAGCAGTCGCGTCGCTTCGTGTTCCTTCCTCATTCAAGGCGCAGGCAGTCCGATCCAGACGTGATGGCTGCTGCTGCGTCCTTTACGGTCGTGTTTGTGCGTCCAGAGATCGCCACGGGATCGTACAACTTCGTGACTGCGTTGAGTTCCAGTGCGTCAGCCTCAAAGCTCCATGAGAACGAGCCCAATGAGGAGGAAGAGGTTGATCCCCAGACCACAGCCAAGTCGTCCATCCCGGGCGTCACAGCGATCGAGGCCGCGTGCCTGCTACCGAACGGACAAGTTGTGCGCATTCTGCGTCAGAGAATCCTGCAGCAAGGCTTCCGGATCGCAGACCAGAGGCAAATCCAGCTCACGCGAGCTGATGTGCGCACGCTTTTCCGCTACGAGCGCGAGCGACTGACGGATGCCGACGCCATCTCTGAGTTTGTGGATGGCTTCACGCGCGGTTCGTGCCTCGTATTGCTGCTGGAACATCCAACTGAGGACGCTGTGGCGGTCGCCCATGGGCTTTTGGGGCTGTGGGACCCGGTGATTGCACGCAAGGAAGCGCTGAGCGGCTCGATTCCGCATGACCAATGGCCGTTGAGAGCGCTCTGCGGCCACACAGCGCATCAGAATGGCCTTCAAAGCAGCGTGAATCGCGATTGCGCCTACCGCGAGCGGTTCTTCGCATTCCCGCCGCAGCCTCCGCGACTGGAGAGAGCGCTCGTGGTGCTTTTGCCTCCGTTCCTGACGGCGTTTCCTGAGGGGAAGGCATTGCTGATGACCAAACTGAACCAGCAGAAGATGGTCGTGACGCATTCGCTTGAAGCGCAGGAACTGAGCTCAGAGGAGATCGCTCTTCTGGCCAAAGCCACAGCAGCAGGAGCTCCAGACCAAGACCCAGAACGTCTCGAGCAGCTTCAGTTGCTATGTGGAAGTGGAGCCGGCAGCATGATTATCGGGCTCGAAGGTCTTGACCTGACCTTCTCCCTTCAAGCAGTTCTCGGCCCCGCTTCGATCCAAACCGCGAGAGTCTATGCATCCGGCAGCGTCCGAGCTCAGTTCCCAACAGCAGAAGACTATGAAATCCTGTCTCCAGCTCAAGCGAACGATGCGTTGAGTCTGGAAACAGGCACTCTGATCGTATGGGATCCGGAATCTATCGCCCTCTTGCTCCAGGACAAAGGCGTGATCGAGACCACGCTAGGGCTCATCAAGCCGGGCACTGCGATCGATCCAGAAGCAGTGGTTGCGATCCAAAACTCGATTCGCGCGTTCGGCTTCACGATCGAAAGGCAGCGCCGGCTGCGGTTGACCAGCGACCAGGCTGCGAGCTTCTACGGCGAGCACGTGGGCAAGCCGTTCTTTGAGCGGCTGTTGGCGTTCATGACAAGCGGAGAGATCGTGGCCATGCAACTGGCTCGCACCCACGCGATCCGGTGCTGGCGAGGCCTCATGGGACCAACCAATGCCCTGTTGGCTCGCGAGACCCATCCGTGGACTCTAAGAGCGCGATACGGAGTCGACGGCACGCGCAACGCCACACACGGCAGCGACGCTGTCGCCAGCGCAAGGCGAGAATTGCGGTTCTTCTTTGGTGAACACTTGCACGCGATGCTTCCAGTCTTCACAGCGGCCCAAGTCGCTCGGTCGAGTCTGCCACCGCCATATCCCGCAGGCCAGACACTGGAGAAAGTCCTGACGGAAGGAATGAGCGCGATGCTGGCCTTGAAGGTAAAGGACCCGCTCGAAGCCTGTCGCTGGCTCGGTCAGTGGCTTTTGAGCCAACGGGATCGACAGTTGGTGCTCACTGCCCGTGAGAATGAGACTGAGACTCAGGAACGGACGCTATCAGTCAATGCAGGAATGCCCAAGACCAAGCCACTGGCCAAAAAGCCTGTACAGGAAGCACCAGTCGGATACCGTCCAAGTGCATCTGTTGTCTTGGCCTTCGCCTTCAAGGACGCTTCAGTGGACCTCGAGACACGAACAAGCGTCCGCGAGAACGTTCAGGCGCACGCTATCGCCCACGGCTACGAGTTTATCGATGTCCGATCCTTGGCAATCAAGGAACCCGACTCTACTCTGACCATGCGATCCGTCGTGAGCGTCATGACTGCGACTGGGAAACGGCGATTCGTGCTGTTTGATCTGGATCTGGAACGCTTTGCCAGCGTCTTGGACCAGCAGGCGCAGGAACACGACCTGTCAGTGACCACGCTGGTCGAATTTACTTTGGTCTCCGAGTCTTCAAACAGCAGCAGCGCATGGGTCAAGCCGTGGGTTCCTCGCCTCACGCAGGAGCTGTCTATCGTGGAAGAAGACCGAGCGGCCATGCTGCACTCAATACTCGCGAGTGTATTCGAGCCCAGCGTCGTGCTTGTCCATGATGATTCAAAGCGCCAGGACGACCAGTGGAGCGAGATCGCGCAGCACTTTGGCTTTCGCTTGTGTGTCTTTGGCGACTTGGTGGACCGCAAGGTGGAGCAGGAAAAGCAGCCGAGTGGCCCCTGGACCCAGTGGAAGCGCACGCGGGCCAAGCTGCAGCCAGAGCTCGTGCTTTCGCTCATTCAGCAGTTGATCCACCGCCCGTTCCAACTGTTTGGTAGCCAGCAGAACGAGGCTGCCGTGAGCTGCGTGAATCGGCTGCTGCTTCTGGGCTTTCCATGGGAGCAGCTCACGCCCAATGCGATCGAACAGGCCATCGGGAGTCCTGTGCATCGCGTGGTCCACGTGCGCAGCGCTGGTGACAAGGAAGTCCCATGGATGGCGCCATTCGTCATGCGAGGTCTGGTGCAGACTCTGGAAGTGGACGCTGGGATCCCACTGGAACGGCTCACTGACGCATTGGCTCCCATCGTGGGGCTTTGCATGGGTCGGGCACAGGACCACGACCGCATCCACTCGCAGCTGCAGAGCCACTTGAGCCACCATCAGTTCAGCTGGATCAGCTTCTACGATCTGGAGACCGCCTTGGGCTCGACGGACTTGGCCATGCGATCGCTCAGGCAATTGCTGCTGGCTGGCAATGCGGCCGGACGGAAGCGTATGCTTGTATATGGGTTTCCACGAACCAAAGCGGAGGCCGAGCTGTGGCTGGCCGCATTTCCACGTCCAAGCTTTGTGGCAGTCGTGGCTTCGGCTAAAAATGCGGTCGATGGGGCCACGAGAGACGCACTAAGTGTGTTTGCGGCCAATCCGCACATCCGCCAAGCAGATATTGGTCAGGTGGACGACCCAGCGACCGCAGCGTTAGTGCATGGTCTATTGTTCGGTAAGCGCGTGTCGTGTGTCGTAGGGGACTACAGTGCGTTGCAGCTGAACCACCTGCGGTCCATGTTGGGGCTGAGTGGATTCAGCGTGCTGGATTTGCGGACTGTCTCGGACGGACTGACGACCAAAAAGCTGCTGCACATCGTGGACTCTGTAGCAGCGACACATGCGCCACGTTGTGTGCTGGTGGGTGGATCCGAGAGCCCCGCTTTCTACAAAGCATTGGAGGTTCACGTGGGGACGGCAGTAGACCGGCTAGTGCTGCTGAAGCAGATCCCGATCCAGCCTCCGCCTCGTGCACGTCGCAAGAACATCGAAGATGGGGAGGAGGAAGACTACGACTCGGACGAAGAGGAGCGCGAGAGGATGCGGCTCGCACAAGCGCGGGCGTGGAGCCCTGCGATGCTGGAGCTCCAGCAATCCTTCGAAGGATCGTCAGCATCCACGTGGCGCGTCGCGCTTTTGGCGTTTATGCATGTGGACAGGCTTTATACACACATCCAGTCAATGTTGAGGCCACGCTTGGTCGCCATCGTTGGACACCCAGGCACGTTCTACGCGCAGGCAGTGGCCACATGCTGTCGCCGCCGTCAGATCGCGTGGATTGATGTTCAAGAACTATCGTCGCAGCTTTCGAACCCGGCTTCTGCATCGCGTAGCACCGAGCGCAAGAGGCCGTTCGAGAAGGTGCTCACCATCTTCAAGAACCTCGTAGCGGAAACCGCGTACGCGGCCTACTGCCTGGATGGCTTTCCTCGTGCGGTCGAATCGACGACCACCGGTTCCATGTGGCCCAGTGTGGTCCAGCAGCTGTGGTCCGTGGAGGTCCAAGTTGCACCTGTGACCCATCTGTTCCAGCTTACCGCCTCTACTGATGTGCTGGAGGAGCGGAAAGACCTCGGTGTCACGCGCTATGATCTAGAAGACGCTCTGGACACACTTGCGGCCGAGACCAAGGAGCTCGTGGCGTATTTTACGGGACGCAAGGAGCTCAAAGTCGTGACTATTTCATGTGAGCGAGAGTTGGCAGACGCAGAGGAGGATATGGAGGAAGCCCTCAACCAATACATTCACTAACAGAGATGCTGTAACCCACGCAGAAAGAACAAGAAATACAGTACAATGGGAGAAAAGAAATCCAAACGCAATGGGTAGAAGAAGAAGAGATGGAGAAAAATGAGTGACACCAAAGATATGGAGAAGGAAAGAAAATGGAGTTTTGGTGAGGAAATGAGGATATATACTGAACAGTGCCAGCCTTGAAGGCGTGCTAAATAAGATCCTAGGTTCTACAAACTCATCTAAGCCTGCTGCTGCTGCTTGCCGTGCTTAATGCAGAAGCCGCCGCTGCGGGCCGCGTGGCTGCATCCTTCAGTGGCGCAGCGCTTGCCTCCGCCATGGGAGTAGCAGATGCCGCCCGACTGGGCGCTCTTGGTGCAGTTGGCCACGGCGCAGCGACGGCCACCACCGTGGGAGATGCAGAGGCCACCGCGGTGGGCACACTTCTGGCAGCCAGCCATCTTGCAAAAGTGGCGGCCACCGTGCTCCATGCACAGGCCCTTTCGGCGAGCTGCGTTCTGGCAGTTGGGGCGACGGCAGGTGGCACGCGTGGAGGTCGTGGCTTGAGTGCGACTCGGGGAAGAGTCTGAGGCGTTGCTGGTGGCGTACTCGTAGGACGAGCCGTACACCGAGGGCGAGGTGGGGGATGAAGCTGAAGGCGAGTAGGCTCGGGCGCGCGGGTACGAGTGGTGCAGGGCCACAATTGGGGACGGCTGGGTGTACGACACGGTCGCAGGCTGGGTCTTGTACATGTAGGCTCGGTGCTCGGCGTACACGGGCGAGTGGGTGTGGTTGTGGCTGTGGCCCAAAGGGTACTCGCTGCGGATGGGAGGCAGCAGAGGACGCTGGCTGCTGCACATGTCGTTCTCGCAGCAAGGGCGAGGAGCCACAAGAGCTCGGCGGTTGAGGTCGTGGTGGTGGAAGTGGTCCATGCAGAGGCCGTGGACCTTGGCCACACTCAGGCAGCCACGCTCGCTGCAGTCCTTGGGGATGGATCGGATGCCGCTTCCGGGAGGCGTGAGCGGCGGCAGGTACGGGAGGCTGGTCGTGGCTCTTGGCTCTTGGTGGTGGTAGTGCTGGTGGTGGTAGTGGGACACCGGGGCCGCTGACTGGTGGCAGTGGTGCGCGTGGCACGAGCACGAGGCGGTTGGCGGAGGAGGCAGGTAGCGCTGCTCCTCGTGGGTGAACATGGGGCGCAGGGAGCGCAGGCTCTTGATGGGGCTGCGCGGAGGCGCGTCCTTGGGTCGCCACATCGGGGCAGGCGCCATGCTGTCCGACATCATCATCTTAAGTTGCTGGTTTTGATTGGGGACTGTGGCGATGGGAGGAAATTCGTAAATGACCAGGTTGAGGTACATCATCATGCTGTCCACGTTGGTCATTTCAAAGCCCCACGACCCGTCTTTGTGCGTGAACAGGGGTTCGGGCAAGGCGGACGTGGGACACAATTCGGAGCACTGCACGCAGCTTATGGCACTTGACGGGGCTGACTCAGGTCCCACAACAAGGCAAATTGATCATAGTGCATCATATCGGGAAGGTAGAGCGCTCTATTGAGGTTGGGAGAACGGCGTTCGTTCATTAAATATCCCGGCATTGTCCAACGCTATGTCAGTCGTGTGGGCAGGTGCTCCATCTCAACGCGCAGCTGGACACGTTTATGCCTCTCTTCACACATCATCCTTCAAATCTGGTACAGTAATAGAGACAATGGAGCGAATAAAGACAACAAATGCACTGTGCAAGAGAGTACGAGGGAAAATATACGAGTAAATCTTTCAAGTCGGAGGGTGAACTAATGATGTTGGGGAGAATTGAATGCTTTGCAAGGTGTGTGACAAATAGATTCTATGGCCACGTGACCGATCTCTATGGGAGCGAGCATCAGTTGCACGAGCCATTTTGCACGGTTGCCCCGTCTTTGCAATGTGCAGGAACCATCTCCGGGTAAGCATCACCATACGGAGCTCTGTCTGTTTTGCTGATGCTTGTTTTACGGATCAAAGAGCTTTTATGAATGCGGCTCATAACTGGACAGTGCCAGCCTTTTCCCTCATAAGCACGCATGTACTTGTGTCAACGAAGTTTATCTAAGACATCATGCATGAGCACCTTGGTCCATGGGATTCAGCGTAAATCATCCTGACACATCTATACGTACAGCATCAATCTGAACCCTCGCTTTCCCCATGAAGGCGTGGGTTGATGCTTCTGTAAGTGTACCAGAATTTTCTTGACCAGTACAATGAATGAGCCAATCCGGGCATAAACCAACAAAAGATAATCAAAAAGGGTAGTTTACGCCGTTCACGCTTGCGGACCGGTGGACACAGTTTCCGGATCTCTTTACACTCAGCCACGTGGCGCTGTACGAGACACTTGGCCGCACTATCGATTTGAAGGATCCGGTGTGATTCAGATCCATTTTGAGTTTGTGGACCTTGGCTGTTTTTCTACCCCCCACCCCTGAGATCCGATCTGCAGCATGATCCCTCGTACAATGTGGCGTGGATAGTGGGACATGGTAAATTACAGTCATGAACTGAGCAACAATCAACAACTGTTGTGACCGACTGCACGAAAAACTCAAAAACGGACAAGCAAGCAGAATTGTGCATGGTGGGACAAGTAGAGTAGTTGAGCAAAATGATCCTCTGTTGATGCTGAAAGAAAAGAAAAAGGATCAAAAAAGGAAAAATCCACAAGAGCAGCCGCGTTTTATCATAACGTGCATTTCCGTTTTGTACGGTACAGTGCGCACGTCTCTCCAACAAAAGTGAAGGCTTTTCACTTCAGATTGGAAAGGATGTAAGCTTTAGATGAGTTACTGTACCGCAACGCGACATTTGTAAGTTACGACTCACCTATTGCGCGGTGCACCGTGAAGAGAGATTGTATATCGCCCGATCCATGTGGTTGGATGATCACAAAGGAGCTGCAGGGTCTGGCTATTACGGTCTGATATGAGCTCACATCAGCACACGTGGCAACCAACGGTAAGCCGTGTCGATTTTTGAATGTGCTCCCATGGCAACTAGCGGTGAGGCCTGCAACCACAGATCATTCTCCCCAACACATTCACATCTGGTGTTATGCACTACCGCCGTGCAATCAGTGGATGTCTATATATGCGACCGTCTTCCCTATCCTTTCGGGGCTATCTTGTATAGAGACTTTGGAGAGAGCACGCAGTGTCCAGTTGTGTTTGCTGCCTCTTCAATCTCAATTGTATCGTCACAGGATAGAGCCGTTGTGATTTAGTGTCATGCTTCCCATCAGCTGTAAACTGCGATCGACGATTATAGAGACTTGGCGATGCTGGCGTGGCAGGACACGATAGGTCGATAGAAAATCATCGACTGTACAAATGTGTCCACGCCCTTGCCGCTGCCGTCGACATCCTCGTGGCGAATGTGTCCATGTGCCATGAAAATCCACTGTAGCGTTGGACCCTGTTTAGTTTCCGCCTCTGCATCGTGATGCCGTAGCCATCAGCCATCTCGTGTCCACGTTTGCCTAAAATCGGCATGGCCATGAAGCATAGTCCGATCTCATGTGACAAAACAGGAGTACATCAGCAAATATCAGACAATGACAAAACGAGCACCAATCCCTCATCATCCCGTATGTCCCGTATTCAAGACTGAACTGCCAAGTTAAAACCAAAGTAGCCATTGTGGTTGGCGCCGATCGACCATGAGCTCCGCTGGGTATTGGGAAGGCTTTGCGCATGGTGTGCTACTGCTGGCGCCTGTGCTTCTGCTGCTGATCTACAAGTGGCGAGAGGCCGCTGCGTCGCATGAGGACGACCAGAAGCCTGTGCTTGGGTGCGTGACTGCATCCTTGTCTCGGTGGCAATGTAAAAGACTGACAGCTCCTCTCCTGATTTGGCTTCCCATGCGATTGTGCTCTTCATCCATCCCAGCACGTACGTAGCGATTCATTCACTCACCCATCAAGCAACGCGATTGCGGGTCGGACTCATCCGCTGACGCCCTTCTCTTTGGTTATGGCAGGACGTACCTCAACGAGCTGTTCACGTACGAGGTTGTGTTGGTCGCCGGCGCCGAGCTCAAGAGCGTCAGGGACCAGATCCAGGCCGCCGAGGACGAGGGCAATGCCAAGAAGGTCTCGGCACTCCAGGACCGACTGCTGCGCGTGGCCGGCGTGCTGGAGAAGCAGCTGCAGGGGATCACGCCCATCATCCAATTCCTTATGCAGCAGAGCGTGGACTGCCTTAAAGAAAGCCACCCGGTGCTGACCGAAGAGGCCAAGAAGGACCAATAGATAATCAATGCTATATAGATCATACAACCTCAATGCCATGACGCTATGCTACTACGAATACTTACATATTACAAGACAAAGAACTATTACGTGTATCATCACATAAGCCACATATCGCAATAACAAAAAACAATAGAACTTGATGGGCATTTGCTTAATTGATTGATTAGGGTCGACACCTACGCACCGTAGCGTCGCCCCGACGCTTTCCCCAAGCAACCAACCGAGAGAGGTCGACACCTACGCACCGTAGCGCTCGTTCAACGCTTTCCTCTCTCGTCCCGTGTGACTCAGTCGCATGATAGTCCAGAAACCGCTTACTTCTTGATGGCGGTCTTGGCCAGGAAGTCCGTGTGCTCCTGGTACGGCGACTGCGTGAACGCGTGCTGCTCCCAGAGGTCCGGGGTCAGGTACGCGTAGGTCGCGCGCAGGGCGTAGAACGTGGCCTTGACGAAGTTACCAAGGGTACGCGTGTGGCCGCGGGCCGAGGTGTAGCAATCCTCGATACCGGCCATACCCAGAAGCTTCTTCGGGGCGGGGGCAGCACACAAGCCGGTACCACGGGGGGCCGGGATGAGACGCACGCGGACCGAACCGCACTTGCCCGTGACCTTGTTGGGCACGGTGTGGGGGGCACCGACCATTCGGCCCCAGTAGCCACGACGCACGGGAACAAGGGCGATCTTGGCCAGGATGATGGCACCGCGGATGGCCGTGGCGACTTCCTTGGCGCACTTGACGCCGAGACCGATGTGGCCGTTGTGGTCACCGACGGCGACGAAGGCCTTGAAGCGCGTGCGCTGACCGGCGGTGGTCTGCTTCTGCACGGGCATGATCTTCATGACTTCATCCTTGAGCGAGGCCTCGAGGAAGTAGTTGACGATCTCGCACTCCTTGATGGGCAGCGAGAAGAGGTAGATCTCCTCAAGCGACGAGATCTTGCCTTCCTTTACCAGACGGCCAAGCTTGGTCACGGGGACCCATTCCTTGGACTCCTCGCGGCCGCCGCGACGGCCACCACGGGCACCACGGCCACCACGGCCACCGCGGCCGCCACGGCCACGGCCAAATCCACCACGTTCACCAGTCGGAGCAGCGACGTCAGCCATTGTAAATTATTCGAGTTCCTGTACACGGGGGCGAATTGAACGAATAATGGACGCGGTCATCGCGGTTCCATGGCAAACAACGCCGTTGAGACTCGCATTCTCCACCAACCAACGGTGGAAGGTAACGCGAAGGGGACACGAAGGTAGCTTGTGGCGAATTAGGTGGTGGTTGGTGTGGCACACCAAGTCAAGGTGACGCGAATGTGGCCCCAATTGATTATGGATGCAGAACCATACAGAGTGATGGTGGTTCCGTTAAGGATCATGTCCTATTGCGTGATACGAACCTGCTTTTCGAACGTGGGGAGCTTACGCTCAGTTCTGCGGCTGGCTGACGAAAGCAGCAGAAGCCAAGGGAAGAGAGCCCAAGAGAGAAGCAGCATGCTGTCCACCCGCCGCCTGCGCCGCGACACGCTGCTGGCGCTGCGCAAGGACCTCGGTCCGCGCCACATGCATCTGCTGCAGCAGGTTGGTGTTCTCGATCGCTCTGGCGGCAGCGCTGGCGACAGAGATACGCGATCATGCCCCGTCGTGCTAACCTCGATGATTTGCATTGGTCTGTTGTTTGTGCTATGGTAGCAACTTGGAAGCACGATGCAGCGCGTGGGTCTGAACGCACTGCCGCGCAATGTGCCGCGCAACCCGGAGCTATTGAAGAAATGGGTGCAGACCGCCGGTGCGCAATCAATCGCGTTGGCCGCAATCTGCAATGACCTTACTGACTGACTGGCATCTTGTTGGCATTAGCCCGCACGACGGAGGAATCGAAGAAGGCGACGAGTCTGATCACATGGCTGTCGGAAAACATCCCCAAGGGCTTCGGCCGCTTCTACCCCAAGAACGGCGCCGCCTCGAACGGCAGCAAGGCCGCCGGTGGCCCGCCCAAGACCGGCGTGCCCAAGTCCACGACCGAAAAGACCGCCAGCGAAGGCAACAAGCTCAGCTCCAAGAGTGCGAACAGCAAGAAGGCCTCTGGCAGCGGCTCTGGCCCCAGCAGTGGCGGCCCCACGAGCGGCCAGGGCAAGGAAGGCCTGGCGTATCTGATCCCGCTGGCCATCGCGGCACTACTGCTCTCGGATCTGGCCGTCATCGACAAACCCATGCAGGAGATCACGTACCAGGAGTTCCGCAACACGCTGCTGGGCGAAGGGCGCGTGGAAAAGCTCGTGGTCGTGAACAATAAGTACGTCAAGGTCTTCCTCCATGACGCAGCGCAGCCGGTAGTGGCCTCGAACTCGGGCGACTGGAACGATTCGTCGGCTGCGTCTTCGGGCAACTTTGGCCGCGATATCTCTGGTGGCCAGACGCACGACCAGCACGGATCGACTCCAGCCCCCGGTAATGCTGGCACCGGCGTGCATCTGCGCAAGCCGACGACCCAGCCCACGTACTACTTCAACATTGGCAGCGTCGAGAGCTTTGAGCGCCAGCTGGAGCACGCGCAGCACCAGATCGGTATCCAGCCGCAGGAATACGTCCCTGTCCAGTACTCGAACGAGATGAGCTTCACGTCGGAGCTGCTCAAGTTCCTGCCCACGATCGTGCTGGTGGGCTTTCTGCTTATGTCCATGCGCGGCATGGGCGGCGGTGCTGGTGGTGGCGGCGGAGGCATCGGCAACATCTTCAAGGTCGGCAAGAGCCCCGCCAAGAAGATCACAAAGGAGGACATCAACATCACGTTCAAGGACGTGGCCGGCGTGGACGAGGCCAAGAAGGAGATCATGGAGTTCGTGGACTTCCTGCGCAACCAGACGCGGTTCACGGACCTAGGCGCCAAGATCCCCAAGGGCGCGCTGCTGGTCGGTCCGCCCGGTACGGGTAAGACCCTGCTGGCCAAGGCCACGGCCGGCGAGGCCAGCGTGCCGTTCTACAGCATCTCCGGCTCGGATTTCATCGAGATGTTCGTCGGTGTCGGTCCCTCGCGCGTGCGTGACTTGTTCCGCGAGGCTCGTGCCAACGCGCCCTGCATTGTGTTCATCGATGAAATCGACGCTGTGGCGCGAGCGCGTAGCAAGGGCCAGTTCTCGGGCGGCAACGACGAGCGCGAGAACACGCTGAACCAGCTGCTCGTGGAGATGGACGGCTTCAACTCGAGCGAGGGCGTCGTGGTACTGGCCGGTACGAACCGAGCCGATATCCTGGACAAGGCCATCCTGCGTCCCGGTCGTTTCGATCGTCAGATTACGGTGGACAAGCCGGACATCAAGGGCCGTCGCGAGATTTTTAAGGTGCACCTCAAGGGCCTGCATCTGGACGGCCAGGTGGACGACTTTGCGCGTCGTCTGGCTGCCTTGACCCCGGGCTTTGCCGGTGCCGAGATCGCCAACATCTGTAACGAGGCCGCTATCGTGGCCGCTCGTCGCAGTGGCAAGAGCGTCACATTCAAGGACTTTGAACAGGCCACGGACCGTGTGATCGGAGGTCTCGAGACCAATCGCATCATGTCGCCTGAGGAGAAGAAGACCGTGGCGTACCATGAGGCCGGCCACGCCGTGGCTGGCTGGTTCCTGGAGCACGCCGACCCGCTGCTCAAGGTCACGATCGTGCCGCGTGGCAAGGGATCGCTCGGCTACGCACAGTACCTGCCGAAGGAGGTCGCGCTGCACAGCAAGGAGGCCATGCTGGACATCATGTGCATGGCGCTGGGCGGCCGTGCCTCCGAGTACATCAACTTTGACGGGCGCATCACCACGGGCGCGTCGGACGATCTGCGCCGCGTGACGCAGATCGCGTACTCGATGGTGCAGCTGTACGGCATGAACGACCGCATCGGCCAGCTGTCGTTCCCCAAGGAGGAAGGCGGGTATCCGGACAAGCTCTACAGTGAGCAGACAGCCCAGGTTATGGACGAGGAAGCGTCCAAGATCGTCAACGAGGC
>JAADVQ010000274.1:0-18196 GCA_023335835.1 Elongisporangium senticosum
GGGGGCCACACGCAGCTCGTTGTAGAAGGTGTGGTGCCAGATCTTCTCCATATCGTCCCAGTTGGTAACGATACCGTGCTCGATCGGGTACTTCAGCGTCAGCACACCACGCTTGGACTGGGCCTCGTCACCGACGTAGGCATCCTTCTGGTCCATGCCGACCATGATGCCCAGGTGCTTGGGGCGACCGACAATCGACGGGAACACGGCGCGCGGGGCGTCGTCGCCGGCGAAACCGGCCTTGCACATGCCGGAGCCGTTGTCAACAACGAGAGCCTGGACGTCTTCGTCAGCCATCTTGATTCTTTTGCTTGCGAGGGACCCGACGAAAAGAGAAATGAGAGAGGTCGGCCGGCAGCATGAGGTATTCGCCTGCGGAAACTCAGGCAGGCTCGGCAACGGGACAATGCGCGCACCCACCTACGTCATCCCTCCTCTACATACAAACGCCAAGACTAAAGCTGAGTGCAGGAATGCGCGACAAACGTGAGGAGGAGGAGGGGAGGAGGAGAAGGAGGAGGAGGGGAAGGGGGGAGCAGACCCCGGAAGGGTAAGATAGTGAAACCAAATGCAGCCTGGATTCTTGGGTTACGTTGACAGTTACGGACCTTGTCACCGATAACTATGACAGAACCGGACCACACTGGTCCACGTGTTTGTATGGGGACGCGTCAGCCCCCCGCTTTTGTCTGCGAACTGTGTTCTGGTTCGAATCTCCACAACCAACCTTGATTTGGTAAAAAGACGCTTTTTCTAGGATTTTTATTTGACCCTTGCCACGTTGAGCTCTTCGCCCCATTGTCACCCATTAAAACCCACATCAGGCCCAAGACCCGTTTGGATATCATTGGGTCCAGTATAAGAATCTTAGCCGGGTCTTTGACCAAACGGGCCTGTTGTCCATCTTCTTTCTGTAACCCGACCCGTTGATGGCGTGCGCTGCGACACACTTGGCGCAGACAGACGAGGGACCGACCCGTCCGGTCGCCAACTCGGGCTCAATCTGCTCCGAACAGTGCGCGATCCATGACGTCCACTATTCAGGCTTGCTACGCTACTTGCACGCCCGGAATTATGAGAACGTCCAGGCCGCGCGACGGGGAAGTACGCGGGACCATGGAGCATGCGACCTGGCGCGGCTCTGGAGGCCACAGCGAGAACGCAGAGTTACTGATACTCAGTATGAGTGATCCACATTTCCCAGGGGACACCGCGGCCGGCTTGCCCTCGCCGGAGAAGCCGGGTGGTGGGCTGCCCCAGCCGCAGAAAACCAAGCCGACCTTGTCCGCCGCAGAGATCGCACACAAGAAGCAGCTCTCCATTGAAATGCGGCGCAAGCGCAACCGTGAGGCCATGCAACGCGCACGCCAGCGAGATAAGGTGAGGCGTCCGCTAGATTGTAGTTGAGTCGTCGTCTTTGCTCGAAGGTTGTGGCTTCGCAAGCACATGCATGGGTGAACCATGAGAACACGAACCTGATCTTGCGCGTGTGCAATGCGTAGAGCGCGATGGAATCGATCCGGACCACTGCGCAGAGCCTGGAGCAGACGCATCAGGAGCTTGTGACCAGCATGAACTCCCGGATTGCAGAGATCGAAGCACCGCCGAGCGATCGCATGGCAATCAACGAGCTGCAAGCGCATTTGGAGGGCGCGCGGCGGCAAGCGCAGGAGCTCATGCAGCAGAACCTGCGCTTCCAACAGCAGATTGACGAGCACATCAAGAAGGAGGATCGCATGGAGGGGCTCTTGCGCGAGGTGCAGGTGTGTGTGGGTGTGGGTGTGCGTGTGCCAAAACCACTCTTGCCTCGTGTGCTTGTTGATGTGGTCAGTATCGTGCGTTTGTCTCACATGGATGGTCTCTGTCCTTGTTGCAGCGCGAGCAATCCAGCACGGACTTGGATCACGCACTGCTGACCGCGTTTTCCGCCCCGCAGTCCCGCGCGGCCGATGTGTTTACGGAGAGCTACGCCATGCGCATCATCTTCGAGTCGCGGCAGGAGAAGCTCGCGATTGAGCAAATGCGGCTGGGTTCGGCGTTGGACGTGTTTGGCTGGAGCACCACACGCATGTTCGAAGGCAAGTACCTGTATTTCGTGTTCACCAAGACGTTCCGCAATCGATCCGCCTTGCAGGTCAGCATGAAGACCTGGGAGAACGAAATGCACGGCGTGAGCTACCGCAGCGCCGCGCAGGCTGCGAGTCAGCGATGGAAAGTCGTGCAGCAGGTCAATGATGATACGTATTTTCTGTCGCGTGATGTGAACGACCCCGTGACGAGTGAGATCGTACGGATGTACTACTTGCGGTTCCGCGTGCGTTCGCTTAGCGGGAGTGGGATCGCCGTGGTCACGCAGAGCGTACACCCTCACGAGTTGGATGCAGCCAGGTCGACGGAAGATGTGCTGATGGAGGACCAGACGGAGAGGCGCGTGTGGGGGAATGAAGCCTGTCTGTGGACCCACTTTGTGCCGTCCTATGAATCTGTGACCTTGTCGGATGGCCAAGTGAAGGAGTACGAGCATTGCAATGTCAAGGTTGTGGGCAAATCCTCGTTTGGCGATGAACGAACGGCTCAGCTCAATGCACTGGAGACGGTCCTCGGCCTGTTGCGCTGGGAGAACGTCAACGTTGGCCCCTTGCTCACGCTCACAGCCGCGTGAGCGTGACGATCTTTCGATCGGTATCTGTTTTTTCTATCTTTCGTGGCGACCATTCGCGTCTTTCATTGATCAGGAGGTCCCAGCAAGGATCCGACGCAACAAGCTACGCATGGCGAGAATGGCGCGGGCAACAGCACTACTGCTATTGCTTGGCTTGCTCTCGCTCTCGGCCTTTTGCTCGGCCCAGCAGTTTTGGAATCTGACATGGGCCAACACCGATCTTTTTCGCGTCACGATCGCCGAGCCGCTCGTTGTGAACGGCTTCAAGAGTTATTTCAACACGCCAGATGTGTACGCGCTCGATGTCCGTCAGCGGAACAGCTCTGTTCCTTTGCCCATGGCGGGCTCCAGCTCGACCTTCCAGATGCTGCTACTCGTGGGCAGTCCAAGTAACGTCTCCAACGCGACAAGTACGGTTGCCGCGTCGCAGTCAAATAGCAGCAGCTCGGCGCTTGTAATGGCGCTTGTAGCCAACATTTCCGCGGCGACCAATATCACGACGGTGTTCTTGCTTCAAAACGTTAATCTGAGTGTGCTTTCGAGCCAAGCGGCGCTCTTGTATGCGCCGTTCCCGTGTTTGGCTGCAGTCCCAGTGCCAGCGAATGGCACGAATTTCATGGTCGTGAGTGTGAAGTTCCGGAACTTGGTCAACGTGGGCAGTCTTACGCAGAGCCTCATTTACCAGACGCGACTCGGCATGACTCGATTCCTCGGTCTTCCGAGCGTCAGGCGCGTTGTTCCAACAAGTCCGGCGAAAACGGCAAGCGCGAATGTGCTTAGGATCGTGCAGGATTTCTACGTTATCCTCGGCAACGATTCGAATGTGACGCTTGCTCAGCGTGAAGTGCTAGCGAACCTGTTGATTTACGGCGATCCGTCTCGACCGATTGTTGACGATGGAGACAGCAGCCTTCGCCCGTCCCTGTTTCTCGACTACATTTTCACGCCACCGGAGGGCTATGTAGAGGACGCAGAATCTTATGGATCGGTGATTCTGTCATTCCTGTTCAGCTCCATTTCCGTCGACCAATTCCCAGTGGGGAATCCGCCAGCACCAGTGCCGATCCCTCCACCAGGAACTTTGATACCAGCGACGCCTAATTCCGTGCTGGTTGCAATGCAGCGCAAACGGCAGCGGTTTTTGTTTGATTCATCCTTCGAAGAACCAATGACGTCAACATCTGTGATTGCGGATCTCACGTCCGTGCTGACGAACACAACTGCGTGCACTGCAGGCAGCGACGGTTATTGCACGTATATCTACTGGACCAACACGCTCGATCGAACCTTCTGGGTCGAACGCATGGAATCGGTCGAGCGTCTTGGGTGGAATATGTTCCCGGGGACGACGTTTTTCGCCTCAGACGATCCGACGCCGTCGTTCTTGAGTCCACTGGTTCTACCAGGGAACGAATCAACTCCTCTGTGGACGCTTGGAGCTCTATCGGGCCCGTCGAATCGTTTGGATTTCGCACTCTATCTGCGCAACGCGGACGACAATGCGACTCTGCTTCATGTGGAAATCGCGACGGATATTCGATCAAAGGCGCAGGCCACATCGACCGTCACGAGCATCGCACGCGACACTTCGGGGTCTTTCTTGTCCATTTACGAGACGAAAAGCAACCTGGCGATTTCCTACCAGAGCTACTTCCGCAACTCGAACCGGGTGGTCTTGATGATGAATATCCACGAGTCGAATGCGACAGCGAAGGACACTTCGCAGCCGTGCGCACATTGCCAGAATGTGTACGATTGGTGTCAGCAGCATGCTGCCTGCGCTGCGCTGTCGTCCTGTGTGTTCCAAGCCGGCTTGGATTCTGCACAGATATCAAGCACGATGCTGGCGAGCGGAACACTTCAAGATGCGACGCCTGAGTTATGGCCGTATTTCCAGAGCTGCATGGCTCCGATTGCCAATAATAAGAACGCGTCAGGCCTTGATCTCGACGCACTGTTGATGCTGTCGAGCGCTGTGCGGTGCCAAATGCAGCGTGTTTGTGCCTTTCGCACTGATACGAATGCGACCAGAACTACCGGGACTGACTCAACAAACGACGGCAATACCAGGATTCTCATATGGGAGAGTGGAGAGGCCAGCCAGCAGATCCGTCTGCCAGGAAATATGCCCAGTCCAGTTCCAAATGCGACCGTATTCAACGTATCGGTGCAACTTGGAGCGCGTGTGCTGTGCTATCTGCCTATTCAGGTGAACACGACCACAAGTGCCATGGAGGAATGGCTCAAGCGTTCGTGCCATCTCTCCAAGTACTTTGGCCGCGTACGTGTGACCGTGACAAACCGCTCGGACGATTTGGTGTTGTACACGATGTACACGAACGACTCTGCGACCATTCGGTACAAGTATTTGACTGGGCCGCTGCCTGTGCTTGAACTTGTGAGCATAAGCAACAGCACCAGCAACGGCACCAGTATTAACAATACCAACACAAGCACCAACACCAGCACCAACAACACCAACAGCACCTCAGCCAACCAACTCGTGATCAATTCGACGATGCCCAGCATTCGACTGCGGCTTTTATCGAAGGCGATGTTGGATCCACGCAATGCTTTTCCATCCGTTGAAACAATTGCACCACCAGATCCCTGCACTACGACCTGCCGGACTCTAGCGTTGGACGTTTGCATGCGCGACTCGCAATGTGTGGCGTTCACTGACTGCATTTCGCGTTATCCTTCGCCGTCCGGTGGCTCTATGAGCGAAGGCATTCTCGATCTCTTTCAGCAACTCACGACGTCAATCAACGAGCCATCGTTGAGCTTCTCGGCTGCTATCGCCTCGTGTCACTCGGTCGATATGGTCAACGATGTCGGCTGGAGGAAGTTGCTGGATGCCAGCGCTTGCTACAGTCGCAATGCGTGTCCAATATCACTCGACTGGCTGATCCCCTTGTCCAAAGGACTCGTGGCTCAGTGGCAGCTGGAGCCAACTGCAGGTGTTCAAATGCTGATATACGAAGCGGAAGCTGCTTCCGATGGGAATAAGTCTGACATTCTGATCCCGCTCGTGCTCATGCGAGATGGCGAGATCATTCGCAATATGACCAGTGGGATTGACGACCCGCTGGAGTTTCAAGCGAACCTCCGTGACCTGCTCAGCTACGAGTATATCAACGTTACGCTGGAGTACGACAGTGCACTTCTCTTGCCAACATCCCCGCGTTCGATGACGTGGCGTATTGAGTACGACCACTGGTTGGGCTCGCTGCCTTACTTCTTGTCGAGCGGCAGCTATCCACCATGGACTCTGTTCACGAGCCAGACCCAGGACGCTCTGCTGTCTATCGGTGTGAATGCCAGCTCCATGGCCAACAGCAGCAGCAACTTTGCATCTGTGTCGGTCGCGCCAACTTCAACTTCGTCCACATGATGTACGAACACACTACTCGAGGCATTCAATGAGTGGTCTATGTGGACCACGCACAAATTGAGCTCATTATAAACCCAACTGTGCCATGTGGATTTTTTTTTGGATTATTCGGAGTTTTTGCGAATATTGGTACAGACCTCAACTTCAACCCAGCAGAAAGAAAAATCTGGTTTGGGTGAAACCCAATCCTGCAATATTGGATGTTTGGGTGGTGCTCTGTTTGAAGTCGAATTTCTGCGCATTCAGCAGCGGATTCGCATTCAGGCGGCAACCCAAAGAGCCGCCGTCAGAATCCAAAACGCCCCGTGGCGCTCACATCGACTCGCTCCTTTCACTTGCCATGGCGTCGCTCAATGTTGTTGAGAACCTCATTGATGGCCAGTTCGTGGCCCCCAGCAGCCAGAAGTACATCGACGTGACCAGTCCCGTGACTGGAGCCGTCGTGGGCCGCTGTGCATTGTCGACGGCTGTCGATGTAGACGTGGCCGTGAAGCACGCGCAAGCAGCGTTCAAGGAATGGAGCAAGTCCACCATCAAGACCCGCGCCGCGATCATGCTCAAGTTCCATTCTCTGATGGTGCTGCACGCCGGTGAGAACTGAGAGTCGTGCGAATATGAGAGGGACGTAGGTGAAAGACTGATCTCTCGTGTACAGATGAGCTGGCCGATTTGGTCGTGCTGGAGAACGGCAAAAACAAGATGGAGGCGCTGGCCAGTGTGCTCAAGGGCAACGAGACGGTCGAGTATGCCTGCAGTCTGCCGCAGTTGGCGCAGGGCAGGACGCTGCAGGTCTCGCGCGGCATCACATGTCAGGAAACGCGCGATCCTCTTGGCGTCGTGGCCTCCATTGTCCCATTCAATTTCCCCATCATGGTGCCCATGTGGACGGTGCCGATTGCATTGACCATGGGCAACTGCGTGATCCTGAAGCCATCGGAAAAGGTACGAGTCAGCACACTTGAATGCGTCTTTATGATTCACAAACTCACTCTGTTCATATTGAAACAGGTGCCGCTGACGATGTATCGAGTGGCGAGTCTGCTGATCGAGGCCGGTGTGCCTAGGGGCGTCTTCCAGATCATCAACGGCGCTATCGATCCCGTGACTCGGCTCTGCGACCACCCAGATGTCGCTGCCGTCACGTTTGTGGGCTCGAGTCACGTCGCCCAGCTCGTGGCACGCCGCTGCCGAGCATTGGACAAGCGCGTTCTTGCACTGGGCGGCGCCAAGAACCATCTCGTTGCGCTGCCTGATGCCGACAACGACATGGCTGCGAAGGACATTGTGGCGTCCTTTGCCGGCTGCGCTGGCCAGCGCTGCATGGCGGCGTCTGTGCTGCTGATCGTTGGCGAGAGTACAAATCTGCTGGATCTGATTGTTGAGAAGACCAAGGAGTTGAAGCGCGGAACGGAAGCCGGCCAAGTCGGCGCTGTGATTGATCTCGCGTCGAAGAACCGCATTCTAAAGTACATCAACGAGGCTGAAGCCAGCGGCGTGAAGGTGCTCGTGGACGGCCGCTCATGGGCGAGCGAGCCTGCCGGAACGTGGGTCGGCCCTACGGTGTTGCTGCATACCAACCCTGAAGATCCGGCCTTGAAGGATGAGATTTTCGGCCCAGTGTTGTCGATCTACCACGTGAAGTCCTTTGATGAAGCTATCGCCATCGAGAACGCCAACGATTACGGCAATGCTGCCAGCGTCTACACGTCAAATGGCGCTTACGCCGAATATTTCCAGTCGCGCTTCCGAGCAGGAATGATCGGTGTGAACATTGGCATCCCAGTGCCTCGCGAGCCGTTCAGCTTTGGTGGAATGTACGGCACCAAGAGTAAGTACGGCGACATGGACATCACGGGTGACGGCTGCATGGAGTTCTTCTCGACGCGGCGCAAGATCACGTCCAAGTGGAGCGCGGTGGTCAACCATGCGGACAAAGCCAACTTCAGCGGGCAACTTTAGTATGTAGTATGACTACTGTACCGGTCAGCTGATTCCTCTACATGATTTCGTTAAAGCGCGTTTTAAAGCTGATGCACGAGAATGAGTTGCTTCATCTTGCTGGGATCTGGAATCTTGCTGAGGTTGTACCGTTCGCGTTGGTTCCAGGCTTCGCTTCATCACAAGATCTTGTTTGGCTTCTTCCTCTTGATCTCCCTTCTTCAAAGCATCAACCGAATTGTTTTGCATCCGCTTGCATGGTTTACGCCAAGCTTTTTGGCCACGCGAAGTCCTTTGATGAAGCCATCGCCATCGGAAAGGCATAGTTGACTGCAAAGCCCATTCCCGAACCGAGAAGCTCAATGAGAGACCGACCGCGTTTAGTTTTATGAGTATATTGATTTCCTTCTCTCAGTCTACACTAACCATGCAGGTATGCGCTGCTCAACTCACTGAAGCAGCAGTGCCGCACCGACAGCCATAGAAAGCGTGAATGCAACAGCTTCTAGCGATGATCGCATGGCACCGGATGTGCTGACAACGACGTCTCCATTGCCCGCACCCGAGCTGTTCGAACTCTTCTTCGAGGTCTTCTTCTTCGTCGAGCTCTGCTTTTGAGCCTTGATATCAGCTTTACTGGCGACACATTTGTAGACTCCAGAGACTTTAGTGCAGATTGAGTCGCTCATGAGAACGTGGCCAATGTTCGAGCACGGTTGGGCACCAGCACGCGGACACTCACCATCCCCTGCGACGTTCACGTTGCCACACTTGTTGCCCACATCGGCATCCGGAAACAAGCAATAATTGGACGCGCCCATGAGGGAGACCTTGCGCAGATCGTTGCAAACGCAGGCATACATCAGATCGTCGCTTCCTGATAAACTACTCAAGCCGCTGGAGCTGCCGCTTAAGCTGACGGAGGCGCTGGAATGGTTCGACTTGTGGGTTTTATTCTTGCTCGAAACCAGAGAGCTGATGGTGGATTCCTCTCCGCTGTTCGGCCAGTACTCCTCCATTGCAACTGCTGAGTGAAGGCCACACTCGACGAAGACCAAGACGCCGAAAAGCAACGACCCAGATCGCTTCATGCCTGTAGTTGACTCCTGCGCAGTTCAATGGGAATCGAGATATGGCTCTCACATTCGGCCCGTTCTTCCGTTGCACGGGACGTAGCAGCAGAACAACAAAGCGAGGAAAGGTGCTGGCCATTCCCATCGAGATGGCCAATTCACAGGCTCTCCTGCGACGCGTCTTCGCGGTCGATTCGCATCTTCCTCCGGAACATTCGCAGCCATTTCTCAAGGGCTAATTATAGATGGCCAATGCCAGAGAATCTGCGACGTGTGTGGGCAATACACACCCATCGTTCAAGTCGACTAACATTAACTGAACTCATTTAGCCGTCAAACCGTTTCGAGATCAAGGTTGCACGAAGGTATGCGAACTGGTGTTGCGATCTCTCTCTCCATCCCGCCCCCTCCTTCCATCTTTCGTTCCCTCGCGCCCGACGACGGACCATGGTGCGTGGTGTGGCCCTTTGCCAGCTCTTGCGAGCCTCTTGGCTCCAGGTGTTCTCTGCGTGAACGCACTCTGACGCTCTGGCCCCCTGTTCTCTTTTGGCTCGTAGCACGGACGCGACGGCGAGCGCGGCAAAATGGAGGCTCTCCTGGCGCAGATCGTGCACGAAGAGCAGCAGAAGATGCAGCAACTGGGCTTCGTCGAGACGTTCATCCCGTCGGCCGACAGCCCCGTGCGGTCCAACATCTTCATGAGTGCCAACTGGCACATCTGCCGCCGCCTGCTGATCGTGATCGTGAGCGGCAACGGCATCCAGCCGGGCATCTGGAGCCGCTCGCTCGTGCTCGAGGCGCCCGAGATCCCGAACCAGTACCGAACCGGGTCCATGTACGTCTAACGCTGTAGTCTCTTGCTCTCTCTCATCCCAGCGGGCGCTAACGCATGCGGTACTGCTTCTTGCTTCATGTCTACGCCTGTAGGCTTCCGTACGTGCACACGGCTCTGTCCAAGGGCTACGGCGTCATCGTGGCCAACCCGAGCACCAACACCGTGAGCATTGGCAACGAAAAGGTGCCGATCCCGTTCTCCAGCACGCCCGAGATGCACGTGCGTTACGTGTGGGAGACGTACGGCATGCGCTCGGCCTGCTCGCAGGTGTACATCGCCGCCTACGGCCACGGTGGCGCGCTGACCAAGCACCTCGTGTGCACGCAGCCCGTACTGCGCTCCAAGCTGGCGGCCGTAGCGTTCATCGAGTCCAGCCACCGCCTGGAAGCCGACGACACGCCCGAAGTGCGCGGCCTGCTGGTCACGCGCGCGATCAACTGGCAGCGGTCCAAGGAGAGCGCCGGCACGCAGCTGCAGGACGGTGCGCAGCTCGGCTGCCTCAGTCTCTCGGCCGGCGAGCCCACGGGCGCCGAGCAAAAGTCCTCGAACAAGGCCTGGACCATCGCGGCCAGCATGGACACGGTGTTCGCGTTCTTCGAAAGCGCGCGTGGGTCCATGCCCGATGAGCCCATCGAGGACGAGCTCATGGACGAGATGAGTCGGCTGTCCGAGTACGCCTACGCCGGCGCGGCGGCCATGTCGTCGCTGTCGTACTTGCAGGAGCACCAGGAAGACGCCGAGATCGTGACGTACGACGAGAACGAAGAGATGCGTACCAGCAGTCAGGACGCGCAGGCCAGTCAGGACACGACCAGCAATTCCGCGCACGTTGGGCTTCGCGGCCGCAACAGCAGCCGTAATTCCCGCCGCAGCATGGTCATCTCGACGTCCATGAGCGTGAACGACTTCGATCTGCTCTCGGTGGTGGGCAAGGGAGCCTACGGCAAGGTGTTTCTGGCTAAGAAGAAGGCTGGCCGTAACTCTGGCCGCGTGTACGCCATGAAAGTGTTGCGCAAGCAGGACGTGTTCAAGAAGAAGCAGGTGGAGCACACCAAGTCGGAGCAGCGCATTCTCAAGCACATTGAGCATCCGTTCGTCGTGCGCTTGCGGTATGCGTTCCAGAACAACCTCAAGCTGTATCTGGTCATGGATTACTACAGTGGCGGCTCACTGTTTGTTCATCTGCGCAAGAACAAGCGCTTCTCGGAAGCCCGCGCTCGGTTCTACGCCGCGGAGCTCGTGCTCTCGCTGGCGCATCTGCACTACATGCACATCATGTACCGCGATCTCAAGCTCGAGAATATCCTCATGGACAGCGACGGCCACATCGCGATCACGGACTTTGGTCTCTCAAAGGAAGACGACGAGGGCTCGACCTTTGTGGGCACGCCCGAGTACCTGGCGCCGGAGCTGCTCTGCAGCCAGCGCACAGCGTCGTCCTACGGTAACACGATCGACTGGTGGAGCTACGGCGTGTTGGTGTACGAGATGATCCAGGGCCACACGCCGTTTTGGGACAAGAACCGGCGGCAGATGTTCCAAAACATCCTGTCCAAGGAGCCGACGTTCTCGAGCGAGCACTTCTCGCCCACGGCCATCGACTTTTTGCAGCGGCTGCTGGTCAAGAACCCGCGTCGGCGGTTGGGCTGTGGCCCCGACGGCGCCATGGAGATCATGCGGCATCCGTGGTTCGCCGGCGTGGACTGGGATGCGCTGCTCCAGCGCCGCGTGGAGCCGCCGTTCCGACCGCAGACCGGCGCCTCGAGCGACGCGCGTAACCGCACGAGCAGTGCGCTGGCGGCCGACCTGCAGTACGTGCCCAACGTGTTCAAGCAGCAGGAGGTCGCGGACTCGCCGTGCGTGGGCGTGCTCGGCTCCTCCGGCGGCCCCGCCATGCACTTTGAAGATTTTAGTTATATGGGCAGCGAGGTCATGGGCTCGCGCCGCACGTCGCTCTTCCGAGAGAGCGATCTCAAGATGGAGCTGGGCGAGTGAGCGAGACTCCGTGCCTGGCAGCATAAACCTGCATGCAGACAATTGATAAGAACCGAGTCGGACTGATGTGCTGCGCCATCACTGTATCCCAGCCTGATGCAGCGCTGCCGCCTCCAAGCGAGAAGAGAGTTGCTAACGTAAACCTGTGTGATTGTATTTTTGTGAGTCTGTTGCCTTCTCCTCTTCCAATTCTCAGCTCGGCGTGTGTCTAAGTGCTGCTTACTCCACGACCTTGATGCCCATGGACTTGGCCGAGCCGATGATGTTCTTGCAGATGGACGCCAGGTCGATGTAGTTCACGTTGTCGTCGCCCGCCTTGATCTGGGCGATTTCGTAAATCTGCCGCAGGTGCACCGAGCCGCTCACAGTCTGGCCGGGCGTGGGCGAACCGGCCGTGATGCCGGCGGCGCGTTTGAGGAACCACGACGTGGGCGGGGTCTTGATGTCGAACTTGAACGTGCGGTCCGCGAAGGCCGTGAGCACCACGGGGATCGGGATGTTGTCGATGTGCTTGGCCGTGCGCTCGTTGAACGCGCGGCAGAACTCCATCATGTTGACACCGAGCGGACCGAGCGCCTGACCGATGGCCGGGGACGGACTGGCCTTGCCAGCCAGCACACGCAGACGCACAACGCCCTTGACAACCGACATCTTATGCTTCTCTAGACGATCTGACCACCATCAGCAGCAGCAGCCAGAGCGTGAGCCTCATACAGACACATGCGATCCATTGGCGCCATGAGCCACCTCGTACCTCTCAATTGCGGGACGAAAGTGATTGGTGTTCCTTCGGCCAGAGAGCTCTGTGGACCATTTTCACCCAATCACAGTGCGGTATGAGTCGCTACTAGATTTTCATTTGTCATAAATGGAAGCGTACTTTGGATGGGATCGTACTTTGGACGTGCATCCTTGAACCTCCCGTTAAGTGCGCTTTTGGGGATTCACACAAAAGAGGTGACGATGCTCAAGCCGCCGACCAGCGCCATGCAGGCCTACTCGCCCGTGCAGCAAGCCATCGTAGCGCTGCAGAAGATCCAGATCCGTGGCGTGTTCGTGTACACCAACGCGCTGCTGCTGATTCTCGTACTGTACACTGCGTACCGGTCCCCCAGCAAATACGTGCGCGTGCAGGGAGAGTAAGTCAAACCATGCGCCGCTCTCTCTATGAGCATTGATACTGACTGCTTGTGGCTCTGTTGCCTACCAGATGCGAGTCCAACTGGGTGCACGCGCTCACGTCCAAGGGTGTGGAGGACGTGGTCTGCTGCTCAGACTCTGGGGGCTCGAACCAGCCCTGCTACTCAGGCATGGGGCTCTCGCACGAGCTCACCTCTCTCAAGGTGCGTCTTGCCATCATGTATTCGAAGCTGTTCGGTTGGCTAACCACTGTACATTGTTAGGGCGCTTGGGCGTTTCCCCTGGCAGCACTGATCTTCAACTACGCGGCCGTGATGCTGGGTCCGCGCACGACCATCTATCGCATCCGCGTTCTCGTGCGCCGAGGGCTGCTCTACGTGGCGATCATGGCCTTCCGCACGGTCGTGCTTTACATGTTCTTTAACGTGCTGGAGAAGCGCTTCGTGCGTGTGCTGCTGGGCTCCTCGGCTGCTGTGGCTGAGGCCGAGTCAGCCTGCTGGTATGCGCCGTTGCGCCGCAGCAAGAAGTGCTCGCCGCCCTTCGACCACTCGGACCACGTCGTGCTGCTCGTGTCGCATTACTTGGCCGTGAGTATGTTCGAGTGGTTCGCGCTCTCGGTCGAGATCCCCACGAGCACGTGGGGCAGCGTGAAGAAGCTGCTGCTGCGTGGCTGGCTGCTGGCGATCACGAGTGTGACCGTGTACACGCTGTACTTCACCACGGCCTTTTTCCACTCGGGCTCGGAGAACCTCCTGGCGCTCGTGATTGCGCAGGCGTTCGTTATGCTGCCGCTGTATCTGCTGTCGCAGGACCGCTTCGCGTCCGTCAAGTGGCTGCAGCTCAAGAACTTTGTGCTCCCACCGGACGATTTCAAGGGACTTTAGAGAGAAGGAGAGCTAGATGGTAGTAGAGATACACTTTGATGCAATCTATACATACAAAACCATCCAATTCTTAGCTGTTGACGCTGCAGGAAGCTATGCTCTTTCATGGCAGCAGCAAGCACTGCTTCCCGTTGAGTGTGTTCGATGGATAGAGTAGATATTATCAATATTACTTGACCAATTCAATGGAGCCCGCTTCCTTTTGGCGTCTTTGCCCAAGCTCGAACAATGCCGGAGACCGCGCCTGTGCGTTTCTGTTTTCGGGTTCTGGTCGTGATCGGTAGTGAGCTACTCGAGGTATTCCAACACCTTTTCCTGAACCAAATTCGCTGTATGACGAGTGGAAGTTCTCCACTGCTCCTTTTCCTCGTCAGTTGAGAGCGATTTGAACGGCACAGGCACACGGTCGACGAACTTAAGGCCAATTCGGAAGGCATCTCGTTGCATGTGATTCTTGCGGTGGAGAGGGATAGAATCTAGATCCTCGACCCAGAATTCGTACATCCATGAGCTCAAGGGCAGATGTGTCAGCGTCGACAGAGAATCAGGCCACGAACGGCCTCCAGCGGGTTCTTGAGACACCACGACACGTGCTTCAGCTTCGTGCTGATTGACTCTGGCTGGACATCTTTGACGGACTTTTGTATGGGCACAAGCTCAGCCACGACGTGTTGTAGACGCGCAGAAATAGCGTCGAGTGAATCCTGAACGCTCGCTTCCGATCGTGGTGGGCTACTGCTGCCTTGCACTGCCCTGGTTGGGAGAGCAGCATGTTGTCTTCGCTTTGCACGAATGACAAACCGCCGGAGAACCACTGCTCGCAGCTGCCTGTGGCAGGCCGGATGCTTGTCAAAAGATATTCGAGGAAATGCGCGAACTCGTGGGTTTCACGTCTTCGATTGTGAAGGTGGTCGCAAATAATAGATTCGGGTAGTAGCGAGCGAGGAACCTGCGAAAGTGATTGAGTGCGGACATATCCTACGCCTTTGCCGCCTTCGAGTGCGGGTCACGCATCATATTGGGTGGTCGGCTGCTCTCTTCCTTTGTGCTGGCTTGGGCGTTCTCCGCCTAGTGCGGAAATATCTCACGTATGTCAAGCGCACCTCGTTTTTTCCCGTGTATTTTACCGCAAGGTTTTGCTATTAAAACCGGTATTTAAACCGCTAACAATACCGGTATTCAGATTATACCTTTTGTCGGATACACACATAAAACAGAAAAAGATAATTTATGCGTGTACGCAGGTTATTTGAAGATGAAACATAAACCGCGTGGATATTTGAATTTCAGCCTCAAATATTCGAATATTCGATAAACTGAGTGAGAAAATCACAATCCCTGATTTTACTAACGCATGGCGGTGCAGTCAGGCCCCACTATTGTTCTGTTCAATCAACGCACGAGTGTCATCCCCACGTCTTCCCAGACAGCCAGGCCCCTTCCCCCTCTTGCACTTGAGGTCTGTGTTACACACAGACTGTGGCCCACGAGCACGTGCAGAACAACAGGAAATTTCCTTCTTGGATCCAATCGTTCGCATGTTGATGTTGAAGGACTACATGGGGACGCGGCTCTTTCGTAGAAATCCCCCCGATAGTCAAGCATGCACCATGGCGGTTGAGAACGATCGCCATTCTAGGCGAAGCGCCCATCATGCGGTATTGGTCCACAAGATACTTTTTTTGTTTCATGCGAATGCAAGTGGGAGCCGATTTTTTCAGAAGCGCCGCCAGTTACCCAATCACAGCGCGTGTCGTCGATCGAGTCAGCAGCAGCGGGAGGGCAGACGTGCCGCACAAAACGCATTCAATCGCTCGTCATTTAGGGATGGGCGAAAAGATGTGCGTTGCCCGCTGGGCATTGCGACTGGGGTAGAGTGCGGTCAGGGCTAGGCTCGATGAAAGGTGTGAAAGGGGAAGCGACGCTTCCGCCTGATCTGATTGGGCCTAGCCAATGCGGTCGTTGTTTCATTGGGCCTCACGTGCGCGACCGCAGCCGCATCGTTGCATTGAAGGCCGCGGACTGGACCAAGTCCCGATTGCAAGCCGCACCATTCATTTCCCAAGTTCCCGGGTAACGCACGCATCGGATTGCGGCACAGCGACAAGCCTCGACCGAAGATTATTACCGAAGCAGCCACGAGCAACATGGCTGCGCCTGCAACCCCCAACAGCAACACGCTCGCGGCCGTGAACCGCATCACGGCGCGCATCGATGCCATCGGCGAGCGCCACCCGGGCGTCTTCCTCGGGCTCTCGTGGTGGTACATCCGCCTCATCCTGCTCACGGGCGTCGGCTGGGCGCTTGACTCGATGGAGACGTTCATCTTCATCTACTGCACGGCGCTCATGAAGGAGGACATCTCGTGGGGCACGAATGCCGGCAACTTCCTCGGTGGCGCGGTCTTCGTGGGCTCATTCATCGGCTCGTTTCCCTTCGGCACGCTCGCGGACAAGTACGGCCGCCGCCCCATGTTCATGGTCACGCTCGTGATCTTCCTCGTCGGCCTCGCGCTCTGCGGCGCCAGCTGGAACGTCACGTCGCTCACGTTCTTCCGCATCATCAGCGGCATCGGCCTCGGCGGCGAGTTGCCCGTGGCCTCCACGCTCGTGCAGGAGCTGTCGCCCGCCAAGACGCGTGGCCGCATCATCGTGCTGCTCGAATCCTTCTGGGCCATTGGCTGCATGCTGGCTGTGCTGCTGGCCTACGGCGTGGCCCCGCACATTGGCTGGCGCGAGACGTACTACCTGTGCGTCATCCCGGCGCTCTACTCAGCCATCGTTCGCTACACGGTCCCGGAATCGCCCAAGTGGCTGGCCCAGGTCGGTCGCTACGAGGAAGCTGTCGCCATTGTGGAGCAGCTTGAACGCGCGCACGGCCTCGAGCCGCTCGATGAGAAGATCCAGATTGATGCTGTGAACGCTGTGGGTACCGGCGTCGGCATTGTGCTGCCCGACTCGCACTGGGAACGCATCGCCATCCTCTTCCGCCACCCGTTCTCGGTGCGCACGACCGTGCTCTGGACGCTCTGGTTCGGCATCTCCATGTCGTACTACGCCATTTTCATCTACCTGCCGGCGCTCATCAGTCTCACGGGCTACAACATCAACGGATCTTGGAAGACCATACTGCTCATCACGTTCTTCCAGCTGCCCGGATACCTCACGGCCTCGTACCTCGTCGAGATCTTCGGTCGCCGCCAGACGCTCGTGGCCTTCCTCATGGGCTCGTTCGCCGCTGCCATCGCCATGGGCTACGTCCCGGCCGAGCGCACGCCGATCCTGATCACGGGCTCGCTCGTGTCGTTCTTCCTGCTTGGCTCCTGGGGCTGCGTGTACGCGTACACGCCTGAGAACTACCCGACGGCCATCCGTGGCATGGGCTCGGCCTACCCTTCGGGCTTCAGCCGCATTGGCGCCTTTAGCGGCCCGTACCTGTGTGCGCACATGTACGGTGAGTGGGGCATGTCCCTGCAGGCCATCATGTGGGTCTTCGGCGGCATCCTGCTTTTCATCTCGATCGTTGTGCTGCTCTTTGGCTACGAACCGTTGGGCAAGAACGTCGAGCAGTACGAAGACGAGATCAAGGCCCTACAGACCGAGGGCGTGTTCCACGAAGCCGTGTCTCCGGCCGTCACCCACGCCTAAGGCGTCCAACGTAGTCCCTGAGTGGATTCATATATCATCTATAGGATAAATAAGCGCAGAGGCATGAGTCTTATTAAATGCACGCGCTTTATCAATTCCTTTGTTGTAGCATGGTATTAATACCGCCATTGAAAGTCGTTTTCTTTGTCCAAATGGTTCCACATCCCAGCGAGCTTGTGCGAATATATCAGCAGGCTCATTGACTTCCAAGAGCAACTGTCGACACTTCTCCTACTTGCATAATACCAGCGGAATTCGCCTGTAGCCTGCACATGTGCATGGCATACTCCATATTTCAAAGTCCTAGCCCTAGACATGATCAACAACACCTCACATTGGGCACGGGGTGCTTATAGATCACATTGTGGCTGTTGGTGACGCTGGAGGCTAACTTTCGATCCTATACTTTGTTCACACAAACTTTCTCTCTTAAAACCACTGTTGCTTTTACTGGACTATTTAAGAGAATCATATATTTGAACTCACATGGTTGAACATCAACAATCACTCACTAACACAACGATGTTGACCTTTGAATCACTGAGGACCCAATCGTCATCCACTAGTGCAGTAGAAATGTAGTCAAGGTGCTTCCAGGAGTAGCCTGATCATTCCCGTTATAGGTGAC